>CM032632.1:18985863-19154863 GCA_019097785.1 Fraxinus excelsior
AGAAATGGCAGTTTTATCAAGCTCTTTGAAAAGCTCTCGATCATAAGTCATGTGGTTTGTACAACCACTGTCTATAAGCTAGCTTTCCATGGAGCTACTGGTAGCAAAGCATGATGCCACAAATAGTTGCTCCCCTTGAAATTGTTCAACAGCAATTTTAGCTTCTCCTTGTTGCTGTTGAGATTTGTATATCCTTTCCATGTGCCCCAACTGACCACACTTGTGACATTTTATACATGGCCTCCACCAACACCTTTTCTGTAGATGATTGGTTTTTTTTTTGCAGTAAGGATATGGTAGAAATGTAGTGTTGTTGCTGCTGTTATTGATGTTGCTTTGCTTCTCTTTCTTGTACATATTGTTTTGTGATACAGCTTGAAATGCACTCTACACGGATCCTTCTTGCCTCATAAGTCTTTTTTGTTCCTGAGCCTGTAGAGCATTCAACAGTTCTGCCAAGGTAATACTTGACACATCCTTTTGAGTTTTCTATTGATGATATTATAGCCTCAAAATTTTCAGGAACTATTACAAGGATTTTTTAAACTATTCTAGAATCAGAAAAATTAGTACAAAGAAGCCTTACTTTGTTAACAATGTGAAGTAGTCTGTCAGAGTAATCCTTGATTGTTTCTGATTCTTTCATTCTTTGCATCTCAAATTCTTAGATCAAATTCAGAACTTGCATGCCTTTAACTCTTTCATTTCCTTCAAGGACTATAAGGATGTGAACTATTGTTTGATGATGAATCCTCAGTGACATAGTATATGCAGTCTTAAATGATTGGTCTTTTGAATTTTGTCCCAACCTCTTTCTACACTCTTGAATATGATGACCCTGGTATATGACAATAGTGACAAATGCCATACGCTTTGTAGATGTAGGAACCATGAAAATGTTACGGGAGTCTGGATTATGAGGTCGCATTATGTTAAGACTGTTGGGAAGAGGACAAAGTTTGCTATTGATAATTATAAATAATAGAGGTGATAATTAAAGAGAAAGAGACGTGCGTAGATAAACTTTTCTCTACGCCTTTATTAACTCAACATGAGCCTATATATAGGCTTACAAAAGAAAGGTACCATTACCCCACTATCTCAACTACATAGAGATAAAGTAGGCACGTGAACAACTAAATTAGAGATAATGCCAAATATAGACTGACCCATTAACACATCAAATAACAATAAACTAATATCCTAAAGACTAGGACTTATTGACTCAATACATGGACTTAAGACGTGGGGCACCATCTTTGAATCATTCTTCAACACTTCCCCATGATTCAAAGTCACACACTCCAAGATGTGATCTGAAGTAGATGAACTTATCTCTTGGTAATGATTTTGTCACAACATCTGCCACCTGTTCATGTGTACTGCATTTCTTCAACATAACTTCACCATTTGCAACCAAGTCTTGGATAAAATGAAAACGGATGTCAATATGTTTTTTCCTTCCATGGAAAGCTGGATTTTTTGTCATTGCAATTGTTCCCTTGTTATCACAAAAACTATTAGTTGCCCTTCTTTGTTCTTGGTGAAGATCTGTAAGAATTTTTCTAAGCCAAATTGCTTGACAAGCAGCTGAAGTTGCTGTAACGTACTCTGCTTCTGAAGAAGATAAAGCTGCCGTGGCTTGCTTCTTTGAACTCCATGTGATTGCTCATGACCCAAGACTGAAAACACTAGCTGATGTGCTTTTTCGATCATCTAATGAACTTACCCAATTGCTATTAGTAAACCCACGAAGACTGAAGTTGGACACATGAGTGTACCATATCCCATAGTTTATTGTTCCAGCAACACACCTTAAGATCCTTTTTGCCGATCCAAAGTGATGCTTTGTGAGATTTTAGATAAACCTGGAAAATACACTAATAGAAAATGCAATATCTGGTCTGGTATGAGTCAAATAAATCAAACCTCCAACCAAACTTCTATATTTTTTTGCATTAGCCTCCTCTGTGCCATCTTCAAGTTCCAGATTCTCATTCGTATTCATGGGTGTAGTAGCTGGTTTACAATTAAACAAGTTGACCCTTTTGAGAAGATCTACCACATATTTCCTTTGTGAGATAAAAATTTCATCAACTCCTTGCTTTACCTTAAGACTAAGAAAATAATGCAATAAACCCATATTTGACATCTCAAACTTTTTCATCATGTTAGACTTAAAAACAGCCACAAGAGAATCAGAGGAGCTCATGTATATAACATCATCAATGTAGAGACACACAATGATAAAGTCATTATTACCTTTCTTCTTTATATAAAGAGTGGCTCATTTTCACGCCTTGTGAAGCCATTTTGACAAAAAATAGCCATCGATCTTGCTGTACCACGCCCGTGGAGCTTGTTTTAGCCCATAGAGTGCCTTCTTCTGTTTGTACACCTTTGCCTTCTTGCCTTCGACAACAAATCGTTCTAGCTGAGTGACATAAACTTCTTCTTGCAAGTTTCTATTTAAAAATGCAGACTTGACATCAAATTGGTAAACATGCAACTGTAGTTGTGTGGCCAAAGCTAAAACAATTCTCACATTTTCAAATCGAGCAACTGGAGAAAAAGTTTCTTCGAAATCAATACCTTGTTGCTGCGAATACCCTTTCGCCATAAGCCAGCCTTGTGCTTTTGAATGGTTCCATTTGCATGATATTTTATTTTGAAGATCCACTTTATACCGATTGCTTTCTTCTCTTTGGGTAGATCAGTCATCTCCATGTCTCATTTCTCTGAATTGCCATCAACTCTTCTTTCATTGCATTCCACCACTCTTCTTTTGTTGCTATTTCTTTAAAGGTTGTAGGATTTGTAACAAAAAGAGCAAACTGACAAGATTCATAGATCGCTCTCAAAGACCTAAAATTCTGTGGTGGTGTTTCATTAGAAGATTCTTGCAAGGATAATGAACTAGTACTTCTTGAAGTTGATGATGAGTAAGCTGGTGACCCGAAAAAGAGTAGGAGAGTTTTCTTGGGCTAGCTCAACACCTTCAAATGTTAGAGTCTTACTCTCTGTTGAGATTTGAACTTGAGTCTCTTCATTTTCTTCATTCCACTTTCGGCTTGCATCTTCATCAAAAACTACATCTCTCCTTATAAGAACTTTGCCACTAAGATGATTATATAGCTTATATGCTTTGGATTGATTGCAATAACCAAAAAAAAAATGCATTTTTCAGATTTATTATCAAGTTTATGACGAAATTGAGAACTTACAAAAGCATAAGCAATACAACCAAAAATTCTTAAGTGACTTACTGTTGGTCTTCTACCTCTCCAAGCCTCATATGGTGTTTGATTTAAGACGGCTCTTGTAGGAGAAATATTCAGCAAGTAAACTGATGTTGACACTGCTTTAGCCCAAAACTGGTTAAGAAGTCCGTTAGCTTTGAGCAAACTACTAGCCATTTCCGCTACACCATTTTGTTGTAGTGTGTAACGTGCTGTCAACTCCTTGAAAATGCCATGTTCGTCACAGAAACTATTAAATTCATTAGATAAAAACTCACCACCTCGATCTGTGCGGAGAGACTTTATAAAAGTGTTTTTTTCCTTTTCCACAGGAGCCTTGAATTTTTTGAAATTTTCAAAGGCTTCTTACTTTTCTGTTAGAAAATACACCCAACTCATTCGACTATATTCATCTGTAAAGAGAAAAAAATACTTATTCCTACCAAGTGATGTAGTTTTCATAGGCCCACATAAATCAGCATGAATCAACTCAAGACATTCAGAAGCTCTCCTTAACTGCCCACTTGGAAAAGGCTTTCTTGCCTGTTTTCCATAAATACATGTTTCACATAAGCCAAGAGAATTAACTTGAGGTAGCCCATGGACCATGCATTTTTGACTTAGAAGTTGCAAGCCTTTGATATTGAGATGCCCATATCTCAAATGCCACACCTTGGATTCGTTCTTCTTAATGGCAATAAAAGCTTGATTTTCCACTATAGAAATTCTAAGTTGAAATATCTTGTTCTCTGTCATCTTCACACTAACAATGGACTGCCCAAACTCTTTGTCATTAATAACATATGTTCCATCATTAAATAAAATTGCATAGCCACTAGCCATCAATTGTCCAACACTCAACAAACTTTGAGCAAGATTAGGAACAAAGAAAACATTATAAAGTAATTTTTCTTTACCGTGGCTAGTCTTTCAACAACTGTGCATTTGCCTTCAACTTGAATCTGCTTGTTATCTCCAAGTCTAACTTGTACCTTTTGTGACTTATCAAGCTCTTTAAACAATGATCTATTGCCAGACATGTGGTTCGAAAAACCACTATCCAAAAACCAAACATCATTTTGAATTTCATTTGAATAAGAGTGAAGCAGAAATAACGTACTTTCCTCATTTTCTTGCTCCACAAAGTTTGCTTGTGAACCTTCTCTACAGTGTGCCTTTATATGCCCAATATTTTGCAATTGTAGCAATGAATAGAGTTTTTGTTCCATTTTTGCTCCCCAACGAACTGCCTCTCTTGTCCATTGATAGGAATGTAAAATACATATTTTTGCCTCCTTATTTTATGCGCTCGTATGTTTATTTTGTGCCAAAATGTACTCATTACGCTCATATTTGATTTAAGTGGCAATTCTATGGATATGGCGTAATTTGGAAGAAATATGTGAAAAATGACCAAAATGAAAGAAAGTGAAAGTTCAAGGACTAAAGTGCAAATATTCTAAACTTGTGTCTAACCTTGTGATGAAGATTCGAGAGTATTACAGGTCAATTGGATGAAGAAAGGATTCAAAGGGATGAAATATGGCCAAGATATTTTCACAGATCAACTTTCAAGTTGAAAAGTTTTACATCGGTTTTCAGTCTCATATTGAGACCAATTTTGGACATGGTAAACGATCTAATTTGTATATGATCTCTGAATAAAAGTTTTATCCATTTGAGTTATCTTTACAACGCATCTTGAATCGCTTCAATCGGATATCGATAGAAGAAGTTATGGCCAAAATACTGAATACTATCCGGAGGAAGTTTCGTAAAACCATGCGGCCGCAAGCCTTTAATTCCATGCGGCCGCATGGATCATTCCCAAGAGTTAAAGTGCTGATTTCACTTGTTCCTTGCGGCCGCAAGCCTCTAAACCATGTGGCCGCATGGTTCATTTTCGGGACGAAAATTCTGGTTTCCTAATTTCAATCAAACACTTATGGAAACAAATCTTTCTACACTTTATAAACCCTAGAACAGAACTAGAACGTGGAGAACGCCTCCAAACTCTATTCTTCTCTTATATTCATGAATTGTAACTAAACTTTTACACTTGGTTAAAGGAGATTGAAGCCTCGGAATCACATATTGTGAGATCTAAATGATTTTTCTTAATTTAATTCATGTTTTTGAGTATTGAATATTTTTCTGCACTTATTTCTATGATTGTTATGTTTAATTGCTAGGAGGCCTACTAGTTTATTATTCGTTGCAATCTACCGCTAAGTTAAATATCAAATCCGTAATTGTTTGATCCCTTTAACTTGTGAAGCACTATGATTTGATGATTTTCTACGATAGAGGTTATTGAATCTTAAGAAGAATATTTAAATAAATTGAATACAACCGCTGGTGTTTGCGTTATCTAGTTCATCGATTTCTCTATTGTGTAAAACTGTTATTAAATTGAATCTTGAGCGCTGGTCTAGGGTTATTTAATAATTAGGGTTAATTAGAACGCTGGTTTCTAACTAACTAAAAATAAGGAGAGATAGGAAAATAATTCCAACGGTGAATATTCAAGATATGAATTGAATTATCATTGCATCTATGATCATTTGTGAATTTCCGAAGGTGGATATTGACTTTGACCAAGGTTAGTCTTTTGATTATTTTCGTTAATTTAGTTTTCATTGTTATTAATTGCGTTATTTACAATTGTTTACATACAAAAACCCCACAATTATAGTACGAAGCATAAACTATTGAATTACACACTCTTCGTGGGATCGACCCTTACTTCCACTACTACATTAGTTTTAGAGGTTTAAGGACTATTTTTGGGTGACTACGACAGCACACCAAATTTTGGCGCCGTTGCCGGGGAGTGGTGTTAATTTATTTTTGTGCTTCTTTAGTTGTTTATTTTATTTTGAAAAAAAAATCATAATTTTTAGGTTTTTAGGCAATTTATTGTTTTTAGGAATTTTAGCATAAACTTTTATTTATTTTTCTTATTCTAGTTTCTTTTTAACTCATTTTTTTCATTTTTTTTCATATTTTTTTTTTAGTTTCCTTGATAGTTTATGCCCATAACTCGATCTACTACTCAAGAAACTTGATTGCAAATATGGCTGTCAATTCTCAACAATTTGGCGCTAGATTTGATCCCCCTTCTAGACAAGTTAATGAGGTAAATGTTTCATCCATTGAACAACAACTTGCGAGTCTAACTACTCTTATTTGTCAAATGGCTGTATGTACTATGCAAACAACAAAGACTTGTGGAATTTGTTCATTTGTAGGTCATTCAACTGATATGTGTCCAACACTTCAAGAAGAATCCGTTGAACACGTAAATGCAGCCGGTAGTTTCCCTAGACAACAACAGAGGAATTATGATCCCTATTTAAACACATACAATCAAGGATGGATGGATCATCCAAATTTTAGTTATGAGAATCGACAAGTGAATCAACCTATGAATCAAAATTGGCAAAATTTCCAGCAATATAATCAGTCATACCCTCCTAGACAACAACATGGCCAAACTTCTAACTCTAGTATGTCTTTAGAAGATCTAGTTAAATCTCTTGCCATTAACACTTTACAATTTCAACAGGAGAGAAGGGTTAGCATTCAAAGTTTGGAAAATCAAATGAGTCAAATGGCTAACGCTGTCAGAAATAACTTACTTTCCTCATTTTCTTGCTCCACAAAGTTTGCTTGTGAACCTTCTCTACAGTGTGCCTTTATATGCCCAAATATTTTGCAATTGTAGCAATGAATATAGTTTTTGTTCCATTTTTGCTCCCCAACGAACTGCCTCTCTTGTCCATCAAAACGACCTCTTCCTCTACCTCTTCCACATCCTCTTCCTGCAGAGTCTTGCTTTTTATCTGTCTCTCCCTTCACCTGAGAAGCTTGAAATGCCTTTTCTTTATTTTTCTCAGCTGATCTGTTACGCCTTGCCTCATGTGCTTGGAATGAACCTATTGGTTCATCAAAGGAAAAAACATAAAGATCTTTACTTTCCTCAATTGTGGTTACTATATAATCATATTTGGGAGACAGAGTTCGTAAAACTTTAGAAACAATAGTGGCATCAGAAATTTTTTCTCCATAAGATCTCATTTGACTAATAATTGAAATTACTCTAGACAATTAATCTTGTAAAGTTTCATTACCCTTCATAAGCAAGGCCTCAAACTCTTGTATGAGAGTTTGAAGTTTCACTTCTATCACCTTTGATGAGCTTAGAAATTCTTTCGGCAGTATATCCCAAGCCTCTTTTGAAGTGGATGCCATTGCGATTCTGGAAAAAAATTGTGTCATGAACTGTTGTTGAAGGAAGAACATTGCCTTTGAATCTTTCTTCTTTTTTTCCCTTAATCGACCTCCATCTGCATCATTGTTGTCATAGCCACTTTCCACTAAATCCCAAAGGTCTTGAGATCTGAATAAAGTTTTCATTTTGATTCTCCAAAACTTGCAGCACTCGCCTTTGAAGTTGGGAATAAGAGGTTGTGAAACACTCATGGAACTGCTACTCCCATTTACTGCCATTGTTATTCACGCCACTCACCGGGCACTTTAAGGCTCTGATACCACTTTATTGGGAAGATGACAAAGTTTGCTATTAATAATTATAAATAGTAGATGTGATAATTAAAGAGAAAGAGACGTGCATAGATAAACTTTGCTCTACGCCTTTATCAACTCAACAGGAGCCTATATATAGACTTACAAAAGAAAGATACCATTACCCCACTATCTCAACTACATAGAGATAAAGTAGGCACGCGAACAACTAAATTAGAGATAATGCCAAATATGGATTGACCCACTAACACATCAAATAACAATAAACTAATATCCTAAAAACTAGGACTTATTGACTCAATACATGGACTCAATACGTGGGGCACCATCTTTGAATCATTCTTCAACAGAGACTCACTCGATTTGAATGTGCAAGTAGGTATAATCAGTGTTGCTAGTTACCAAACTATACTATACAGTCAAAATCGAAGAAAAACGAGGCTAAAAATAGAAAGAGCACTATAAAAAAAACCTAAGAACCTTCTGACCCGTGAAGAACTGGACCAAATGATGCTGAACCGATTGGTTAAACTACAGAACTGATGATGTCAAAGGCTAGCAGACGGCGTTGACCGAGTTTGTTGTGACATGGGGATGCTGACATGGTAAATCAGAATTCAAAGAGAGCTTATGGTGGCTCGTGGAAGCACGAGCAACCAACTAGACAGAGAACATGTAGGTGGCGTGTGAGGATGTGTGGATTCACATGACATCACGTGAGCAGCACTTGTTGTGGAGACATGTAGCCGTAAAATTACACGTAGAACCTATAGATAATGCGTGTGGCAGGTGAGATGTCGGTTTTGAGCAAGGTTGGTGGCATTGGACTTGGAATTCGATGTAGAATCGAATTTGGCATCGGTAAAAAATTACTGGACAGTTTCGGGATTCATGGTTGATGCAGGAGGATTCGAGTCAGACGAAGTAAAGTTGTTAGATAATTCGTTGATGGCTCTAAAGTCCCGTGAGTTGACGGACGTAAAAATTGCAATTAATTGACGATCTTTCCTAATTGGGGGCATTTTTGGATACGTTTTGGTATTTTGGTCATAACTTTGGCTACGGTTATCAGAATTACGCTCATGACCCTAATTCGAAAAACTCTTTTCGGCGCGCACCTCGGTCACTCGGATTTGCTCTGTGTGCATCGATTTCGAGGCTAAATTCAATTGTTTTCCCTTCCAAATGCTCAATTTTAGTTATTTTTTGCCTTTCTTTTATATAATATTTCGATTATCTTTTTAACATAGAATATGAGCTCGATTTGAACCAGATTTTTGGGATATTATTTCTTTCATTATGTTTTTTTTGTATGAATATTGAGATTTTGTTATTTTTGGTAAAATTTCGATAATTATGATTTTTGAGTTATTTAATCCGGCTTGTGGGTTATTTTCACATATTAAATGAATAATAAAGATTTTCTCATTTTCTTGGTGGTTTCTCTTGCGTTCTTTTTTGTTAAATTATCTGTTGAATTTCAGCCTGCAAAATAATCACTATTCTGCCCGACATCAATGGTTCCAACAAGAATTGGTGGAGGGACAAAGAAACAATAAGTCAATATTAACCACAATTTTTCTGTCTGCAATATCCATGGCTATGATACCATGTTAGAATAAATTTAGAGATAAAGAAAAATGTAGGGATAATAATGGGGCAGGTATGAGACGGGTCGACCAATTTCACCCACATCCCGTCAGGTATTTTATTACCTTACCTCATACCCCACACCCAATTAAAGCGGGGCGGGGCCCCATTTATTTTCTTTCTTTTTATTTTTTATTTATTTTTATTTTTCTTTTATTTTTTTATGTCTTTAGTTAATAAATATTATTTTTTTTACTAATTTGTTAAAAGCAACTTATGTTCTCTTTAAAAATGATGATGAATTTATTATTTTTGTTCGATAAAAAAATTAAATTTGAAATTAATTTTAAACGGGACGGGTAGCGGGACGGGGACTATGTTTCCCGTACCCGCCCCGTACCCGATTCAGGGTAATGACTCTTGCCTCATCCCCGCCCCGTGTACCCAGTTAGGCGGGTAATCGCCGCCCCACTCAGGACGGAGCCCCACGAATATTAGGTTGAGCGAGTTTTATTGACATCCTTAGAAAAATGCATATCTAGTTATGTATTTCTTTACATTAAGGAGAGTTCTATTTACATGACAATTACAACTACGATTAGGAAAAATTACAATAAAGGAAAGATACTTTACACAATATTTAATAATGGAAGATTGTCAATTCTCATATATAATTGATTTGATTCTAACAATAGACAGGGAAGTGATCATGTTGAGCAGATTATGGACTTGAAAAGAATCAAGGCAGGACCAGACTGTTCTAATTAGAAAAAGTTAGGGCCATTAAAAATGACATGAAGATAAATAACACGAAAATGTAAGAAAATTATTTGAATTGTATTTTATTTTTTTCGTGAGTATTATAAGAACCTCATTACATTTATATAGACATATTAAAGCACTATTTAAAGTAGTCTTGAAGTAAATAAGGAGCATGCAGATGACGTACAACTATTCTGGAATGAAGAAATTGATTTGTGCAAAGAATTGTGGATCTATTCTAATGAGATTTGAACTTTCCTTGCATGACTAATGAATGAGTCCCAAAGTATGGCTTGGTACTTTCTCACGTGTTCTTTCATTTGTGGCTACATATTTGTTTTTTATTTGGTGCAGTGAATTACTTAACAAATCTTCATTTACTTTGGGTCTCTTCCTTCTTTGAAACCATATCCCTCCTTTGATATTCAGATTTACCATAATTATGTGGAATTGCAAAATCATTGTTGAGTTGATTATGCTAATTTTGCTCAATACCGTCCCGCAAACTTGGCCGGGGCTGAAGGCAAAGTTTGGTCCTAAAAAAATAAAGTTGAGCTTTGGACATAAGCTTGGTAAATATATCAGCAACCTGGGAAGGTGAGAAGACATGTTGGGTGATCAACTGACCAAGGGCAACTCGTTCACGCACAAAATGATAGTCCAATTCAATGTGTTTACTTCGAGCATGGAAGACGGGATTGACAGTCAGGTGGAGTGCACTGATGTTATCACACAAGAGAGCTGGAGGACTAGAGAGTGGAACATGGAGATCACGAAGAAGAAAGGTCAGCCATGTAAGCTCAGCGGTTGCATGAGCCATAGCTCGATACTCAGCTTCAGTGCTAGAGTGCGACACTATTTGTTGTTTCTTTGCACACCAAGAGATGAGGTTATTACCCAAGTAAGAGCAATACCATGTAGTGGAGCGTCTAGTTGTTGGACAACCAGCCAAATCTGCATCAGAGTAGACACATAGGTTAAAAGTGGTATTAGAAGTCAAATGCATGCCGATGTGTAGAGAGCCTTTGACGTAACAGAGTATTCGCTGAACCATCTTGAAATGGGATTGTGTGGGAGCTTGCATAAACTGTAAAACAAAATTAACACTAAAAGATATATCAGGCCTTGTTAATGTTAAATATTGCAATGCGCCAACAATGCTGCGATAAAAACTTGGATCATCAAGAAGGGTAGCATCGGTTAAACCCTTCATTTTGGACTCCATAAGAGTACTCTTAGGCTTGGAGTCTGTCATTTGAGCACGCTCAAGAATAGTCAAGGCCTAATGTGATTGGGATAAGTGTAAGCCGTTGATTGATTTTGTGTCCTCAATTCCGAGAAAGTGATGAATGGCGCCAAGATCTTTCATTGCAAATTCCAAATGAAGAAGAGTGATAAAGGTTGTTAACAATTCTTGATTTGAGCCTGTCAATAACATATCATCAACATATAAAAGTAGGATTATCGTGCCATGAGTAGAGTGATGAATAAAAAGTGATGGGTCAGCAAAGCTATAGAAAAAATCATTTTGAATAAGAAAGGTGCTAAAGCGATCAAACCACGCTCGAGCAGCTTGCTTTAGCCCATATAAAGCACGTTGAAGCTTGTACACATGAGAAGGAAAATTTGGATCTTGCATGCCTGGTGGTTGTTCTATATAAAGATCGTCCGAAATGACTCCATGAAGAAAGACATTTTTTACGTCCATTTGACGAATTTCCCAACCATAAACAAGGACAATGCTAAGAACCAGTCGGATTGTCTCGGGCTTGATGACAGGAGAAAATGTCTCGATGTAATCGAGCCCATCCACTTGACTATATCATTTAGCTACCAAGCGTACTTTAAGACAATCAAGGGTACCGTCAGCTTTGAGTTTGGTTTTAAAGAGCCATTTAGATCCATTCACATGCATGTTAGGTAGACGAGGAACAATTTTCCATGTGCTATTTTGATGGAGTGCATCCATTTCTTCGTGCATGGCTTGTTTCCAGCCTTCACGTTGAAGAGCTGATTTTGTTGTGCGAGACTCACGAGGAATATTCATAGTACTGACAATCAGAGCATATTTTAGGTTTGGCTCGCAAATACTAGCTTGTAGTCGAGTGAGCATGGGGTAGGGAGAGATAGATGAAAAGGGAGTTGAATTTCCAGAGACGAGAGACGTTCTAGATAAGAAGGTTCAGTGGGAGCATGAGGTGAAGGTGCGGCATTAAGAGATACAACATCATGAGATTGGTGATGTATAGGAACAGGAAGATTGGTGAACTCAGGAACGTCAATATTGGAAGGAATTTCATGACTTGGCAAAATAGTAGAGGCATCAGAAATAGAATATGTCCAAGTATCAAAATTTGACAGAGTAAGTGAAGAAGGGGGTTCAGTCTGCAGCAAATGGGGTTGTTTGAAGGGAAATTGTTTTTCATCAAACACCACATGTCGTGTCATATACATACGATGAGAGAGTGGATCATAACATTTGTAGCCTTTGTATTTATCACTATATCCAAGAAAGACACATAGAAGAGTCTTGGGGTCAAATTTGTTTTTCTTAGTATCCCAAGTATAAGGGAAACACTTAGAGCCAAAAACACACAAACATGAGTAATCAGGACTAATACCATGCAATTTAGAATAGGGGATGTCAAATTGAATAGAAGAGCAAGGTAAACGATTAATAAGATAAACTGCAGTGCTAAATGCTTCAACCCAAAAATAAGTGGGAAGCCCGCTATGAAACAACATAGTCATGCCAAGTTCTCGAATAAATCGATGTCGACGTTCAACCATACCTGATTGTTCTAGAGTGTATGGGCAAGATATTTGATGTGAAATACCTTATTGAGCAAAGTGAGTTGTCAAGCGGGAGTTGACAAATTCTCCACAGCCATTGGAATGGAAAATTTTAATCCTTTTGTTAAATTGACGCATAATATATTTTTCAAAGGTTAGAAATGCATCAATAAAGTCTGATTTGGATTTTAATGGAATTATCTAAGTATAGCGAGTAAACTAATCCACAAGACATGCATAATACCGAAAATTATGAATAGATAAAATGGGGGCAGGGCCCTAAAGATCACAGTGAACACGATGAAACAATTCAGTACATGAAGTTTTGGAATCAAGAAAAGGTAATTTGCTAAGTTTCCCAAGTTGACAACTATCACAAACATTAGACATTTTAGTGCTACCATTGATAGAAATGAAACCTTTAGATTTAAGTAAATATGAAGACTGCGGGTGGCCTAGACGTTGATGCCAAGGATCAGTTGAACTAGAACAAAAACGAGTGGAAAATGGGCCTCCCGAGGACTTGTAAGCATATATAAATCACCCTTGCGCGTTCCCTTCAATAATGTTTGCCCTATCTGTCGTGCCTTAACAGAAATACTAAGATTAGAAAACTCACAATTAACTGGATACTGATCAGTAAGTTGACTGACTGATAATAAGTTGCGAGTAAGTGAAGGGACAACAAGTACATTAGTAACAGGTAATTTTTTTGAACCATCATGTATAAAAGCATCACCAACGGATTTGATAGGTAAAGAACTACCATCACCAATGAGAACTTTATCATTACCAAGGTAGGGTCGAGTGTTATAAACCATACCTTCATGACCAGTCATGTGGTTGGACGCACCAGTGTCAGTGGTCCAATCTGAATATGTTACACTGGTGTCTAAGGTGAGAGCAGCAAGAGCATGTGGAATGTCTTCTTGATTCACGCGATTTTTGAAGCGATCCCAACAAATTGTTGCAATATGACCATCCAGGTTGCAGATTTGGCAACACTCTTTTTTATAGAGCTCACGTTCTATAGGTGTCATACGTCGCATCATGGGATTGTTTTGACGAGAAGAGTCAGGATCACGCCTCTGTGGAGTCATATTTCCTACAGTATGAGAAAAGTGGTTAGTAGAAGATGCGGGTTGAAACCCGCGGCCTTGGGACGTAAATGAATTGGGGTTGCCAGTCCGATTGCTTCCTAAGTAGTTGACGCGATAAGAGCTTTGTTGTTTAGGAGAAGTCTGGCGATTGCCATAGAATGCAAAGGGGCCAACTGTTTGCTCAAAAAGCCCTTGACGTTGTTCAAAGCCTTGGAGTAAAGAAACAAGTTCTGAATAGGTGGGCATGGGTGGCTTCATCATGGAGGTTGTGAAAGTCTCATATTTAGGTCCCAAACTAGTGAGGAGAAAGAAAGCACGTTCTTTGTCAGCAATGGGGCAACCAATGGAAGCCAAGTTGTCACATAAACTCTTGAATTTTCTAAGATGATCAGAAATTGGAGAGGACGAATCCTTCCACAAGTATGTCAGTTGTTGACTTAGAGTGAATTCCCGTTCTTGGGAACTTTGGGCATATGCATTTTTTAGAGCATCCCAGACATTTTTGGAGGTCTCTAGGCCGATTGTAAGACCAAGAGCTTCAGGCGAGAGTGTCCCAATGATCCAACCACGAAGTAAGCGATCTTGCTTGCACCATTCAAGATAGGCAGGATCATATGTGGGATTTTTAATAGGCGTGGTAGGAATTGGATACATGGATGGCTGTATAGTGGAGCCATGAAGGAGACCAACAAGGTCTTGATTTTCAGCAAGTGCTACAACCTGCTGCTCGCCAGATTATCAGGTTGAAGCTTGAGAGTGACAAAGTTACCAACATTGAGAGAAAATGAAGTCATTGAAAAAAAATGAGGTTCTTAAACTTACGCCTGCTCTGATACCAAGATAAATAACAGGAAAAATGTAAGAAAATTATTTGAATTGTATTTTATTTTTTGTGAGTATTACAAGAATCTCATTACATTTATATAGACATATTAAAGCACTATTTAAGTAGTCTTGAAGTAAATAAGGAGCATGCAGATGACGTACAACTATTCTGGAATGAAGAAATTGATTTGTGCTGAGAATTGTGGATCTATTCTAATGAGATTTGAACTTTCCTTGCATGACTAATGAATGAGTCCCAAAGTATGGCTTGGTACTTTCTCACGTGTTCTTTCATTTGTGGCTACATATTTGTTTTTTATTTGGTGCAGTGAATTACTTAACAAATCTTCATTTACTTTGGGCCTCTTCCTTCTTTGACACCATATCCCTCCTTTGATATTCAAATTTACCATAATTATGTGGGATTGCAAAATCATTGTTGAGTTGATTATGCTGATTTTGCTCAATACATGAGAGTGTTGGGATGACTGAGGAGTATTGAAGCATTTAAAATGGGCATTAAATTTTGACCTAACCAACAATTATGAGGGAAAGGACAATTTTTAATGTTTTTGGATCTTTATGACATGAAATTTTGATCTGACCAACAACTGCACTGCCTCAAGTTGGAGATATGTGTTCACCTAATGTCTAGACCAATAAATCTTATAGTGGTTAAGAAATGATAATCTGGACTTGTGGTGGATTTTTGAGCTTGATTCCGGGTTATGTAAATCGGATTGCATTCTTGCCATGAACTTTTTGGATTAAGTTGTATCAATAGCCTACATTAGTAATCCAGTAAACACTTAAAAAAACACTATACTTTGTGTAGATTTATTTGTATGTATAGGAAGTTTACTGTATGTTTGCACGATATAGGCAATCTCATAAAAGAAACGCACATTTTCAAACTGAGTTTTCTTGGTGGATAAAATACATCTATAAATTTAAAAGTGAATAATACAGGAACAAACCGGGTATCAATGGGAAATTTTCACATTGTGCTACAATGCAACCGGACCAAAACTGTCTGGTTTCCGTTCGGTTCTTGTTATTTCACAATTTCATTAACTACTTAATTTCAGAAAAAACTTCCATTCTGCTTAGCCTTGGTTTTTAGTCTATATTGCTTTTGGTCCCAACTGCTCACAGATAGCTCTGTACAGATGCTTTTGGTCAAACTTGGCAGCTACAATTAAGACAGGCAGCAACTTGACAAATTAATGATTGTATTGAGAACACCAACTGTAATGGAGGTTTGTTGTCAAATGTCAATGCTTCCTGGCCCTGGGGCATAAAGAAGAGGATGACACTCATTCAACAAACGTTAAAATGAACCCTTAAGAAATAACAGATATTAATCATATTAAGAACTAAACATGAACAAAAACAACCGAGACAGTTTGTAGTCTTAAATTAAAGAGAAAAATCTTACCTCAAAAGTTAATTACTTGCCTCCTGGCCCTAGTCTCTGTTAAAATAAGAAAAACGGAGTGCTGCATCATGATCGTTTTATGAATTCGGTTCTACTGTAAAAAATACGGAAGCTTCTGGTTCTTGGTTTTTAGAACCAAAATAGTATTTTTCTTCATGGAACTGAGCAACCACCAGGTTTCGGTCCAATTCTGTTGCTTCCGGTACTTTCGCTCACCCCTACATCTAACTTTCATCTTTCCCTTAGTTGAAATTTCCACTCTCAACAAGCTTGTGCCTGTGTTCTACCTTTTCCCGTGCAGCTTCATTTACTATCCCTGTACCCCCCCCCCCCCCCCCCCCAACTCACATACTATTCTTCATTGTGAGCCACTGTTCTTCTTCATTACTTGCTTCAGAGATCTTTGAAGATTTACTAACATTCACCCTGATATCACTTGTTGTGTAGTTTAAGTAGTCCACAATAAATCATAGAGCTTAAAACATACAACTACTTAAAGCTCATCTTATTAATCGACAAAGCTTATGCAATGTTCAGGTTAAATTATTAGTAACTTCTTAGGAAGAACAATATTGATTCCACGAAATGTGTAACTAATAAATGGATATTTATTGTGAATAATGTTTGACCTTGATCGAATAGAAAATTTAGTAACTTTCAATTTTACCTTGAATTATTAAGTGTATAAAATACAAGCGTAACTCGATTAGTCTTCTCACTTTTATTAATTCTTTAACTGTAAAATATTTTCGCATATGTTTGAGTCAACGTTGGCGTGTACATACATAAAATACTCATGAAAGATGAGTTTGTGGCCGAATATTGTCGCTCACCTCTATATTACATTGATCATGAGGATTGTACAGTATTATGAAGTCTTTAACTAAATTTTGACAGCAAACATGCTTCTGCGTTCTGTTCGATTCCTTCTCTTGTGTCTTCCATTGGCATTGGCCACTTCTGATAATGTCAACCCAACCCAAAGCCCCACAACTATAACGAAAGGGGAAAACATAACCAAGCCGAGATGTCGGAGCAAATGTGCAGATCTAACAGTTCCATACCCTTTCGGCATTGGCTTAGGCACTGGTTGTTCCATAGATCCATTGTTTGATATCAACTGCAACACTTCTTTCAATCCACCCAAGCCCTTTCTCAACGACGGAAATCTCGAAGTTAATGATATATCAGATTCTCATATGCGCATCAAGAATCGGGTGGCTTCAAGTTGCTATAATCAACTTGGCAACTTGACAGCGGGAATCCCTGCATCTATTCGTTTAGCACAATATTTTAGCTTTTCTGAAATGAATAAATTCACAGTCGTTGGATGTGACGACTTAGCAGTAATAGCAGGAACAGAAGGGGGTAAATTCGCCATTGGATGTGGTTCCACCTGTTCGTCAGAGGAAAGTGTCCTTAATGGGTATTGTTCAGGGACGGGTTGCTGCCAAACCTCCATACCCAAGGGCATGCAGAGTTTTATTACTTCAGTGGATAGTGTCGATAATCACACTGAAGTCTGGTCCTTTTCTCGTTGTGGTTATGCCTTTCTTGGAGAGCAGGACAGCTTTACGCTTCATAAAGCAAACCTTTCTGATTTGAAATTCAATGACAGAACCGCAGAAAATGTCCCTGTACTCTTGGACTGGGTGATTGGGACTCAAAATTGCACTGAATCGCACAAATCCAACAATGTTAGTTGTCATCAGAATAGTAGATGCATTGATCCTGATAATGGTCTTCAAGGATACCGATGCGCCTGCTTAGAGGGTTATGAGGGCAATCCATATCTTGATCCAGGCTGCAGAGGTCAGTACCAGGCTTTTGCACCATAATTAATCAGAAAATGAAAAAAATTGCTTTACACAATTTTCAGACACTAATGAGATTATTATCCTTGCTTATGTGCCAGATATCAACGAATGCAATAAAAATCCATGTGATCCACAAGGAATTTGCACTAATACTCCGGGTAGTTATAATTGTTCATGCCCGCATGGATATCTCGGTGATGGCAGAAAAGTTGGTCATGGCTGCAATAAACAGACTCCAGTATTCCCGGTGATCAAGTTCTCTTTAGGTACTTTGATTGCTCAAGCTACTCCTCTTAACAAGGTTGATATTTTAAATGGAACTCTAAATCTTAACATGGTATCATAACCCATTAAGTTCCAACGAGCAATTCGATCCAATTAAGACTCAAAAAATTAGCATACGAATTTCAAGATTAGTTTGCTCAAACAAGCAACTATTTTGCGGGGACATGTTAAGGGATAAAATCCCACATGTTTCCTTAATAATGTTGATATTTTAAGATGAAACTCTAATCTTAACAAGAAGGAGTTCATTGCACATCTATACTTATTTCAAAATAGTAACATGGAAAAAAACATGTACTCTGTTTGAATGCACATAGTATATGATATTAATTTATCTTGGACAAGCTATATTTGATGACACTACGAAGGACCTAAGTTGGTTTGTCAAAATCTGTTTTAGTATCATTATTGGATTGGTAGGCAATATTACTAACTCAAAATCATGGCCAGTGGTACATTCATTGGTGAAAGCTTCTAATCGTTATTTTAATTACTATGAAAGGTTGGATTCAGCGTGATCAATTTCTAAAATATTTCAGGTCTTGGTTTTGGCTTCTTGACCTTGATAATTGCTATTACTTGGTTATACTTTGGCATTGAAAAACGGAAGCTTATTAAACTGAGAGAGAAATTCTTCCAACAAAATGGCGGTTTGTTATTGAAGCAACAACTTTCTTCGCATGAGGCTAGTATGGAATCAGCTAAAATCTTTTCTGCAGAGGAACTAGAACGTGCAACAAATAACTATGCTGAAGATCGAATCCTAGGCCATGGTGGCTATGGTACAGTTTATAAAGGAATTCTGAGTAATAAACGTATTGTTGCAATTAAAAAGTCGAGAATGATGGATCATGGCCAAATCGAACATTTTATCAATGAAGTAATTATCTTGACTCAAGTCAATCACCGGAACGTGGTGAAGCTACTGGGATGTTGTCTGGAGACAGAAGTTCCTTTGTTGGTTTATGAATACGTCTCTAATGGTACACTCTTTTACCATATCCACAACAGCGATGGAATGCCTTGGTTTTCTTGGGAAAATCGTTTGAGAATTGCTGCAGAGTCTGCTGGTGCATTAGCTTATCTACATTCTGCAACAGCAATGCCAGTTATTCATAGAGATGTCAAATCTCCCAATATACTGTTAGATGATTACTATACTGCAAAAATATCAGATTTTGGAGCTTCAAGATTGGTGCCGGTTGATCAAAATCAAGTAACTACTCTAGTCGAAGGAACCTTAGGTTATCTGGATCCCGAATACTTCCATACAAGCCAATTGACAGATAAAAGCGACGTTTATAGTTTTGGAGTAGTTATCGCAGAGCTAATGACAGGAAGGAAATCCCTTTCTTGTGAAAAACCTGAAAAAGAAAGGAACTTGGCCACATATTTCGTTCTATCCATGAAGGAAAATCATCTGTTCAAAATTCTCGACCCAAGAGTTCTGAGGGAAGGGAGTTTAGAGCAACTTCATGCTGCGGCTAAGCTTGTTAAAAGATGCCTCGAGTTAAATGGGAAAGAAAGACCAACAATGAAAGAAGTGGCAATGGAGTTGGAAAGGTTGAGAAAGCATAACGTTCAAACATGGATTCAACAAGAAATTCCTCAAGAAAATGTGGCTTTGGGGATAACAACTGAGGAATCTGACCTATATCAAGTGTCAATAAATCCTGAGTTTGTTACTGAGGAGTTCTCGGAACAATATACTATGGACAGCCACCTGTTACATGCGATCAACATTCCTCGCTAAATGGTGAAAAGTTTCGAACTTCACATGTCCTGAGATGCTGTACTTTACTTCTTCCTTTCTACGTTTCTCAAACTTTCATCTTTTGTCATCTTATTGTTCTTGTAGTAAGTTCGTCTTTCTCATGTTGTTTTTTGATGTCAATCTGCAGAAATGTTGTAAGTTTTTACTATCTGTTAATGTTCTTGTGCCACGCATGTTCATTGTCTTATTGAAAATGATCAACTAATTAGTTGAGTTGTGAAATTAGAAATTGATTTGTGTTAAAAGGAACAAAATTCGTTGAGAAAAGTTTCGCCGATCAATTTTTAAATAGGGCAACAAAATAAGCCAATCAAACCACTCCATTTTTACTTTGAAAAAACAAACTACTTTAAAACGACAAACACAAGAATTAAAACTTTAGTGAGCCAAGCAAGTAGAAAGATGCAATACTTCTTTGTTTTTTGAACAGAAAGATGCAATACTTATACCAAGAAAATTATCTACATAAGGCACTCAATGGACTTAACACTACAAATAGTTAGAGTTTGCATACCAGGAAACTCAAAATGAGACTTATGAAGTGTAGGGCCCCTTTAGTTTGGGTTTAAGTTTTCAATTTTGAGTTCATTTTTCAATTTTCTGTTTGGATGATTTGTTTTGAGATTACTAAAAACATGTTTTATTTGTCATTTTTAAAAATTATTTCTTAAAACAGAAAATTAAAAATCACGTTTAATTTGAAATTTTGTTTATTATTTTATTTCATGAAATTTGATTATTCAAAAAAAAAAAAAAAAAAATTATATGTTAATATATTATCAAATAATATATACATTTTAAAGTTAATGAATCTTAGAATATTTTTTTCTCGTTACAAAAGTAAAATAAATAATAAATAATAAATTGAGTTCAAAATATGGAAAATAAAAATTAAAATTAATGACACTAAGAATATTGTTGCATATGTTTATTTAAAAAAAAATTTAGAACTTTTATGTAAATAATCATTAAAAGCTTTAACTATTTTTATTTTTTATAATTTTTTTTTTGAATTTTTTTAAAGTTTTTAAAATTTAATTTCTGTTGAAACTCATATTTTATTTTCCAAAATTCTTATTTTTAAAAAATTTTATTTATTAGAGTTTTATATTTTTAATCTTTAAAAACTCGTGTTCCATATTTTGAGTGTCTTCAAAAATTTCACAAACACTCAATATGTTGAAAATGCTGTTTAAGTTTTATATTATAAGTTTAATTTTATTTTCAAAAATACCAGATCAAATACATTTTCAAAGTATTTTTTAAAATTGACCTCCACGGCGATGTCCTCCACTTCGACCTCAAGGCAAGGTCGTCAGTTTTTCCATGTTCGATTTTACTCTCATCACTGGACTGGAGATTACGGGTGATGATGCAGCTCGTACCGATACTTAGAGTGGCAAATTGTACGACACTTACTTTGAGGGACATGGGACAGCGCTGCTGTCAGCTCTGATGGACATGATCACGAGGTATGACCGTATGTTGGACAGACTGAAGCTCAGCCTGATCTACATCCTTGAGAGCGTGTTGCAATGTCACCACCGGAGGATTTGGATCGACCTATTCCATATGCAGATCGTCGACAATCTTGATGTCTTCAACACATATCCGTGGGGCCGGAGATGTTTTGAAGACACGGTGTACATCTTCATGTAATATAGAACTTGAGGCCGAAGGGGACCTGCTAAATACGATATGTACGGATTGCCCCTTGTCGTGCAGTTAAATGTTTGACATAATTTATTATAAAAATATTATTTACAATAAATATGAATATAATAATTGTATGTGTTGCAGATCTGGACGTCAAGACGGTCCCCCTTCTATGTACCCGTTTGCGAGACAAGGAGAGACACACTGCCCTCGGATGCATCATTGGCGAGCATCCCGAGCAGAGGGATGTCCGACCAACAAAAAGCTATCAGCTCTCCTTGACAACCCTCAGGTTAGATAATACATTTGCGATTTATGTTGTATGTAAGTCCAAAATATGATGACGCGATCATTAACTAGTTGAAATGTTGGTATGCCAACTTCAAGTCATAATGGAGTTGATGCCGTCGATGGAGGATGAGGGTCGTGGATATGTGTGTGAATTGGCCGCTCCGCACAATGGAGACGACCGGGATAAGGTACGTGAATTGAATATAATTTTTTTATTACAGTTTTGTATGCGTTAGCCGATTTTCATTAAATATAATAATTTTTAATGTTCCAATTCATGTAGGAGCGCGGTCCAATAAATTGACGATCATCTCCACCGAAGGCATAACCGCCTCCGATCAGGTCACCTTATCCACCGTCCATTGATCTATAACAAGCTGACAGTATTAATAGCGGGTTAGATGGGTGAGATGCGTTGAAAGTTGGTTGAGCAGAGAGGGAAATGGCAGAGAAGATATGAGATATGGTACGTGAGTTTAGGGGACGGGTAGAGTATTTATCTAATGACGCTGGAGTTCTACAACGCATGTGGTAGATCTTCAGGATGAGATTGCAGCCCTCCGAGATGATATAATAGGCATGGGAGGGGGGTGACGGAGGGGGTCATTTCTGGGCGGATGATGCCATATTGGCTTCATTTTTTTTTGTCCCCGGAGGAGGGTAGGACGAAGGCACCGGAGAAGGGAAAGACAGAGGCAATAGCCATGGAGGAGGTGGTGGTAGTGGTGGGGAGGATAAAGGCAATGGCCCCGTAGGAGGTGGTGGTGGGGAGCCAGGAGGAGACAGTGATCCTTGAGGTGGAGGACGAGCATACACTTGATGTGGCTAGGGGGAAAAGACGTGTCGTTGATGCCTCGGAGCAGGTGGTTGGGAAGAGGACCGGGCTTCCTTTGCAGTACGTCGTTTCTCCCTTTACGATTAAGACAAAGAGGAGGACGTTCATCAACGGGACGTACCCCAATCTGTTTCGCGAGGTGGATGCAGCCAAATGAAAGCGTTCGAGACGGAATGGAGGATAATTAAGCCTACGTAAATATTTTAGAATTTCAGTGAAGTACGCTACGCTAACACATCTACATCTTTTTTAACATTTTTTCTTTTTTTTAGACATAGCCGTATCGTTGGGGAGAGAACGATCTCAAATGCCTATAAGTGGTTTCACGACATCATCACTTTGGAGACATGGCTCGCCGACGATGTAAGTGAAATAGTCATATTGTTGTTTATTATGTGTACATTTTTTTTATGAAATGAAATAACTCCCATATCCTGATGTAGCGCATCGACCTGGCCATGGAGTTATTGCGAGATCGAACTCGATGATATCCACGATCATTCGATATGCCCAGCCAACTCATACTAAGCACTGAGTTTTTTGGTGATGTTACCATTGAGCATCGTCGCTGCAACGTATGGGTAGTAAGTATGTACTGCCTGAATATATGGCCGAATTGGTCGTAGAGATGTTGTCGAGGCTTGGAGAAAAGACATGGGAGGCTTGTACACACATATATATGTTCCAGCGATCGTGAATCATCATACCATTACCGTGGGGATTGTTTTTGCTGACCCACGATGTATGTGTACGATTCTGACCATTCATGTCTGACACAGGGCTGCTCGAGCAACAGTTGGAGTCACTTAGCAATTGTTCCGTTGATGGCTACTCGAGCTTGTGTTATTGTTAATGATAGGCTAGCCATCGTACGGGACCAAACGACGGCGAGACAGTCGAGATCGTAAATATTTATATTTTGTTTTTAACTTGGAAACTTAGTTTTTATCTAACACGTTTATTATTCAATTGCAGGGGCGATTATAATATTTTTGCAATAAAGTACATTGAATTTTTGAGTTTAGGACATAAGGTTGATGTAATCAACTAGAGGTGTCAATCCGGATGATCCGGGCCGGGTCGGCCCACTAACATATGAGCCTGGTAACGGCCCGCGTGAAAAAAAGCATGCCCGCTACGAGTTACGAGCCGGTCCACAATTTTGGACTACAACCTAGGCCCGCCCGCTGACCCATCCGGGTCGAGCCCATGCGAGTCACGGGTCACGGGTTGTTTCGATTTGACCCGTATAATTGTATAAATAAACTTATAAAAATATAGAATTTTTCATATTTATAGCCAAAAAATATATTTAAATATAAACTAAGAATTGAACAAAATGATAAAATCATATTTATACCAAAAAATGTTTACATAGAATTCAGATTTAATTTTACATGAATTATTTATAACATTGAAAAGTTAAATTTAACTTAAAAAAATAACAATTAAATGCATTTTTAATTACTATTATCAAATATTTATAGTATAAGTACATCCTAACTAGGTTGGTACCTACTTTTACTATAATTTATAGTTTAAGTACTTCTCAATTAGGTTGACGCCTAACTATAATATTTATTTTTATTTTTATTTATTTTTCGCGGGTCACGGTTAACCGGGGTCCGTAAAGGTGCAATCCACGAAACCCGCGGGTCACACCTCCTTGACCCGTGAACCGCCCTCTCGGGTCACGGGTCGGCCCGCGATCTCGGGTTGATTTTCACCGGTCTGGTCGGCCCGTCCGTCTTGACACCTCTAAAATCAACCAAACATGAATACAAATTTGGAAGCGATTTGTACGAATTCGAGTGTGATCTGTAAACGTTGTATATTTAATTGTTGATTCATTTATTAATACTTATAAAAATTGTAAATTGAATTTTGTTCATTTATTTATGTATGAAATAATTGTCAAATTATAATCATTCACTTATATAAGAAATAAATAATTTTAATTTGATAATTAGTAAAATTAAATATTAAAATAATAATTATATGATTAAAATAATTAGTAAAATTAAATGTTGAGTAATTGAATAAAATTTATATAATTAATAAAATAATGATAATTTTGTAATTATCAAAATTAAATATTCAATTTATCAAATTAGAAAATTATAGCAATACAATTACATACTCGACCAATTGTGATCCAGGGGAGTCTGACTCGTACAAGCTTGGCGAGTATGGTCGACTACTCTACATCTGCCGCACCGACGTGGTCGAGAAAACTTCCTGTAGAGGGTATTCTAGAAGTTTGGGACGCCCCGGGCCACGCGGTTCAACTATTGATGGCGACAAACTATTAAGTTGGAGAATATCGTTAGGAACTTCCCAACCGGATTCGTTCGGTAGGGAAAATATAGTCTCAGCATATGCAACTCTCCAATAATCAGTCGTGTAATAAAGAGAGCATAATGTTCTCGCTGCAAAGTCCCTATTCATAGCTACCGCGACTGCATGCTCGCATGGAAAACTCTCCAGTTGAAATCGAGTACAAGAGCATGTGTTGTTTGTCAGGTCCACCATGTATGCCACATAACGTGCATAATGTATAGAGAAGTGCAACTGGTCCAACGGTTCCACAATCAACTTCTTCCTAACTTTTGCATGCTTGAATAGTTTATCCTCTTGAGTCGAAGCTAGTCAACTCGAGCAGTTCTGCGATTCCGTACTTTGGTCGTGAAACCACTGCTGCAATTTTGGTACATATGTTCTCAATCATTACGATAATTGGCAACTCTCGATCCTTCTTGAATAATGCATTCAGAGACTCCACGTTGTTCGACGTTATCAAGTTGTACTGACGTCCTAGAAAATGTGATCGCGCCTAATGTTCTATCCCCATTTTTGTAAGATAATCTCATGCCGGCAAAAACTAATTTCTTATCTCGACCATAAACTTATTACATTCCTCGACATTGTAAGATTTGACCGCCTTCTGAACAATAAAACAATGCCTTGGCCATGGTATCTAGTTTTCAAATTACCCTGTATATGGTACATGTAGTACCCATGATGTGCCTCAGGGAAAACTTCAGCGATAGCATTTATTAGAGACTGACCCTGATCAATTACGAAGGCAAGATCCTCAATTTCCGCGATCACATCCCTAAACTTCATAAAGAACCAACGCATTGACAGATCATTCTTCGCTGTCGACTATACCGAATGCAAGAGGGTAAATCTGGATGTTAGGATCTTGACATGTAGGAATAATCAGCTTGACCCCGTGTCTCGATTTCAGAGTTTTACCGTCGACAAAAATTACAAGTCGCGTCGCATTTTTAGATTCTCTAATGCATTGTCCAAGAGCCATTAATAAATACTTAAAGAAATTCTTGCCCTCTGTCTCAATGAAAAATCGGAATCGTGATTAGTTGTCCCAAATTATGGCAGTATCTGGCCAATTTAGCATAACTCTCCTTAGCTGAGTCCATTAAATCCTCCAACGAGCATTCTTTGGCCTTTCTGGGCTTCGGTAACTCATAACCACTCTGTACTCTCACTGGACGTCGTTAATGATGTCTGAAGGTCTGTAGATCGTCCGCATGTCCTAATACTTGTACATTATCTATCGACCAATAAACTATGATCAAGCTTGTCTGTGATCATTTTGACGAATCCTCAATTCGCAAGTATGTTCCCGTGTATACTTGCAAACTAAAAATGATTCGTTCGTATTCATCTTAGTCGCTAGCAACTACCAACGACAGCTGTCGTCGACGCAAACAAGTATCAACAAGAATTTGTTTGATTTCTTTACCTTGAACTCAAAATTAAATTTCAATGCCGGCATGTGCACAGCTTCTTGCAAATCTTTCTTTGTTTCAAATAGTTGCTCAATATGCATATCTTCATTATCGGGAACCATACGTGAAGAATTAGATGAAGGTCTGCTCGTTCCAACCCTTGAGCTCCCACCATGCTCATGTCTATGATGAGATAAAGTAATTAAATCCTCATTTGTAAATTCATTTGCATTATCGTTGTTCCGAACTACCGATTGAATTATGTGCGTTGTAGTGATGTCACAATGAGGAACAATTGTCTCGAGAATATTAGCATCATCATCGCGAGCAATCTCCACTGTATCTCAAAAATCATTTGCATTATCATCAACTTCATCTAAAAGTTCATTTCTACCTTCCACGTCGTCCTTCCTCACTAAAGTCATGAAAATCGGTGTCGCTTGTGCTTTGTTCAACTCAAACAGATAATTCACTTCAATATCAGATGTAACCTTTAAAGATGGAATTGAATATGGCAAATTCTCTCTGAATTGATATCTTAGTACTATATTGTATCAAGATGAATCGACGTTCAGCTTCTTCTATATATCATGGTACAGTTCCGAATATGATGTAGCATCTGTTATATGTGTTGCCATACTAAAGGGTATGTTATCCGTCCATTTCCATACCCATCGATTATTTTCATCCAATTCAAAATCACCAAAATAACAAATCAAGAGTATATTCCTCATAATTGTGCATGACAAAACATAATTTATAAACATTCATTCAAAAATTCAACTAACAGTGGGACCATAAACTTATTAAAAACAAAATAGTCGGTTTAACAGCCGTAATCTCGACTGTTAACAGCCGAGATCTCGGTTTTTAACAGTCGAGATCTCGTGGGTGTTAACAACAGAGAAATTCTGTTGTTAACAACCGTAATCTCGACAGTTTTTTCGTAACAAATGGTGAACCAATTGGAAAATTGTGCAGATGAATTTTTTTTCATTCATATAGACCTGCTCAAAAAATTTATCCGCGAACAACTTATGTCAAATCTTAATTTATCGAGTAAAAACGTATACACATTTAATGAAAATGAAATTAAATATACGTAAATATACTTACTGATTTGAAGTAATTGACATAAAATGATCAACTAATTAGTTGTTATGAAATTAGAAATTGATTTGTGAAAGAGATTATCCATCTTGAAGGAACAAAATTCGTTGAGAAAAGTTTCACCAATCAATTTTTAAATAGGGCAACAAAATAAACCAATCAAACCACTCCATTTTTACTTTGAAAAAAAAAACTACTTTGAAACGACAAACACAAGAATTAAAACTTTAGTGAGCCAAGTACAAAGATGCAATACTTCTTTGTTTTTTGAACAGAAAGATGCAATACATATACCAAGAAAATTATCTACATAAGGCACTCAATGGACTTAACACTACAAATAGTGAGTTTGCATACCATTGGAAACTCAAAATGAGGCCTATGAAGTGTAGGGCCCCTTTAGTTTGGGTTTAAGTTTTCAATTTTGAGTTCATTTTTCAATTTTCTGTTTGGATGATTTGTTTTGAGATTACTAAAAACATGTTTGATTTGTTATTTTTAAAAATTATTTCTTAAAACATAAAATTAAAAAGCACATTTAATTTAAAATTTTGTTTATTATTTTATTTCGTGAAATTTGATTATTCAAAAAAAAAAAACAATTATATGTTAATATATTATCAAATAATATATACATTTTAAAGTTAATGAATCTTAGAATATCTTTTTTCTCGTTACAAAAGTAAAATAAATAATAAATAATAAATTGAGTTCAAAATATGGAAAATAAAAATTAATGACACTAAGAATATTCTTGCATATGTTTATTTAAATTTTTTTTAGAACTTTTATGTAAATAATCATTAAAAGCTTTAACTATTTTTATTTTTTATAATTTTTTATTTAAATTTTTTAAAGTTTTTAAAATTTAATTTTTGTTGAATCTCATATTTTATTTTCCAAAATTCTTACTTTTAAAAAAATTTATTTATTAGAGTTTTATATTTTTAATCTTTAAAAACTCATGTTCCATATTTTGAGTGTCTTCAAAAATTTCACTAAAACACTCAATATGTTGAAAATGCGGTTTGAGTTTTATATTATAAGTTTAATTTTATTTTCGAAAATACCAGATCAAATACATTTTCAAAGTATTTTTTAAAATTGACCTCCACGGCGATGTCCTCCACTTCTACCTCGAGGCAAGGTCGTCAGTTTTTCCATGTTCGATTTTACTCTTATCACTGGACTGGAGATTACAGGTGATGATGCAGCTCGTACCGATACTCAGAGAGGCAAATTGTACGACACTTACTTTGAGGGACATGGAACGGTGCTGCTGTGGCTCTAATGGACGCGATCACAAGATATGAACATATGTTGGACAGACTGAAGCTCAGCCTGATCTACATCCTTGAGAGCGTGTTGAAATGTTACCATCGGACGATTGGGATCGACCTATTCCATATGCAGATCGTCGACGATCTTCATGTCTTCAACACATATCCGTGGGGCCGGAGATATTTTGAAGACACGGTGTACGTCTTCATGTAATATGGAACTTGAGGCCGAATGGGACCATGCTAAATACGATACGTACGGATTGCCCCTTGTCGTGCAGTTAAATGTTTGACATAATTTATTATAAAAATATTGTTTACAATAAATATGAATATAATAATTGTATGTGTTGCAGATCTGGACGTACAAGACGGTCCCCTCCTATGTACCCTGTTTGCAAGGCAAGGGGAGACACACTGCCCTCGGATGCATCATTGGCGAGCATCCCGAGCAAAGGGATGTTCGACCAACAAAAAGCTATCAGCTCTCATCGACAACCCTCAGGTTAGATAATACATTTGCGATTTATGTTGTATGTAAGTCCAAAATATGATGACGCGATCATTAACTAGTCGAAAATGTTGGTATGCCAACTTCAAGTCATAACGGAGTTGATGCCGTCAATGGAGGATGAGGATCGTGGATATGTGTGTGAATTGGCCGCTCCGCACAATGGAGACGACCGGGATAAGATACGTGAATTGAATATAATTTTTTTATTACAGTTTTGTATGCGTTAGCCAATTTTCATTAAATATAATAATTTTTAATGTTCCAATTCATGTAGGAGCGCGGTCCAATAGATTGACGATCATCTCCGTCGTGGGTATCTCCTCCGTCGTGGGCATCACCGCCGCCTTTGAGAGCATCACCACCTCCGATCAGGTCACCTTATCTACCGTCTACTTATCTGTATAACCACGTGACAGTATTAATAGCGGGTCAGATGGGCGAGACGCGCCGAAAGTTGGTCGAGCAGAGGGGGAAATAGCAGAGAAGATAGGAGATATGGCACGTGAGTTTAGGAGACAGGTAGGTATTTATCTAATGACGCTGGAGTTCTATATCGCCTGTGGTAGATCTTCAGGATGAGATCGCAGCCCTCCGAGACGATATAATGGCATGGGAGGAAGGTGACGGAGGGGGTCATTTCTGGGCGGACGATGCTATATTGGCTTCATTTTTTTGTCCTCGGAGGAGGGTAGGACGAAGGCACCGGAGAAGGGAAAGACAGAGGCAATGGCCCTGGAGGAGGTGGTGGTAATGGTGGGGAGGATAAAGGTAGTGACCCCAGATAAGGTGGTGGTGGGGAGCCTAGAGGAAACGGTGGTCCCCGAGATGGAGGACGAGCATACACTTGACGTGGCTACGGGGAAAAGACATGTCGTTGACGCCTCAGAGCCGGTGGTTGGGAAGAGGGCCAGGTTTCCTTTGCAGTACGTCGTTTCTCCCTTCACGATCGAGGCAAAGAGGAGGACGTTCGTCGACAGGACGTACCCGAATCTTTTTCGCGAGGTGGATGCAACCAAATGAAAGCGTTCGAGACGGAATGGAGGATAATTAAGCCTACGTAAATATTTTAGAATTTCAGTGAAGTACGCTACTCTAACTCATCTATATCTTTTTTAACATTTTTTCATTTTTTTAGACATAGTCGTATCGTTGGGGAGAGAACGATCTCAAATGCCTATAAGTGATTTCACGACATCATCACTTTGGAAACATTGTTCGCCGACGATGTAAGTGAAATAGTCACATTGTTGTTTATTATGTGTACATTTTTTTATGAAATGAAATAACTCCTATTTCCTGATGTAGCGCATCGACCTGGCCACGAAGTTATTGCGAGATCGAACTCGATGATATCCGTGATCATTTGACATGCCCGGCCGACTCAACTAAGCACTGAGTTTTTTGGTGATGTTACCATTGAGCATCGTCGCTGCAACGTATGGGTGTTAAGTACGTGCTGCCTGAATATATGGCCGAATGGGTCGTAGGGATGTTGACGAGGCTTGGAAAGAAAAGACATGGGAGGCTTGTACACACATATATATATGTTACAGTGATCGTGAATCATCATATCATTACCATGGAGATTGTTTTTGCTGACCCACGATGTATGTGTACGACTCTGACCATTCATGTTTGACACAGGGCCACTCGAGCAACAGTTGGAGTCGCTTGCAGTGATTGTTCCGTTGATGGATGCCCGAGCTTGTATTATTGTTAATGGTAGGCTAGCCATCGTACGGGACCAAACGACAGCGAGATAGTCGAGATCGTAAATGTTTATATCTTGTTTTTAACTTGGAAACTTAGTTTTTATCTAACACGTTTATTATTCAATTGCATGGGTGATTGCAATATTTTTGCAATAAAGTACATTGAATTTTTGCAACCAAGCATGGATATAAATTTGGAGGAATAAATTAGCTTGCGATTTGTACGAATTCAAGTGTGATCTGTAAGCGTTGTAGATTTAATTGTTGATTCATTTATTAATAATTGTAAAAATTGTAAATTGAATTTTGTTCATTTATTTATGTATGAAATAATTGTCAAGTTATAATCATTCACTTATATAAGAAATAAATAATTTTAATTTGATAATTAGGAAAATTAAATATTAAAAAATAATTATATGATTAAAGTTGCGTAATTGAATAACATTTATATAATTAATAAAATAATGATAATTTGGTAATTATCGAAATTAAATATTCAATTTATCAAATTAAAAAATTATAGCAATACAATTACATACTCGACTAATTGTGATCCAAGGGAGTCTGACTCGTACAAGTTTGGCGAGTATGGTCGAGGAAACTTCCTGTAGAGGGTATTCTAGAAGTTCGAGACGCCCCGGGCAACGCGGTTCAACTATTGGTGGCGACAAACTATTAAGTTGGAGAATATCGTTAGCAACTTCCCAATCGGATTCGTTCGGTAGGGAAAATATAGTCTCAGCATATGCAACTCTCCAATAATCAGTCGTGTAATAAAGAGAGCATAATGTTCTTGTTGCACAGTCCCTGTTCATAGCTACCGCGACTGCATGCTCGCGTGGAAAACTCTCCAGCTGAAATCGAGTACAAGAGCATGTGTTGTTTGTCAGGTCCACCATGTATGCCACATAACATGCATAATGTATAGAGAAGTGCGACTGGTCCAACGGTTCCACCAATCAACTTCTTCCTAACTTCTGCAGCCTTGAATAGTTTATCCTCTTGAGTCGAGGCTAGTCAACTCGATCAGTTCTGCGATTCCGTACTTTGGTCGTGAAACCACTGCTGCAATTTTGGTACAGATGTTCTTAATCATTACGAGAATTGGCAACTCTCGATCCTTCTTGAATAATGCATTCAGAGACTCCACGTTGTTCGGCGTTATCAAGTTGTACCAACATCCTAGAAAATGTGATCGCGCCCAATGTTCTATGCCCATTTTTGTAAGATAATCTCATGCCGGCAAGGACTTATTTCTTATCTCGACCATAAACTTATTACATGCCCCGACACTGTAAGATTCGACCGCATCCTGAACAATAAAACAATGCCTTGGCCCTGGTATCTAGTTTTCAGATTACCCTGTATATGGTACATGTAGTACCCATGATGTGCCTCAGGAAAAACTTCAGTGATAACATTTATTAGAGACTGACCCTAATCAGTTACGAAGGCAAGATTCTCGATTTCCGCGATCACATCCCTAAACTTCATAAAGAACCAACGCATTGACATATCATTCTCTCTATCGACTACGTCGAATGCAAGATGGTAAATATGGATGTTAGTATCTTAAAATGTAGCAATAATCAGCTTGACCCCGTGTCTCGATTTCAGAGTTTTACCGTCGACTAAAATTACAAGTCGCATTGCATTTTTAAATTCTCTAATACATTGCCCAAGAGCCATTAATAAATACTTAAAACAATTCTTTCCCTCTGTCTCAATGAAAAATCGGAATCGTGATTAGCTGTCCCCAAATTATGGCAGTATCTAGCCAATTTAGCATAACTCTCCTTAGCTAAGCTCATTAAATCCTCCAACGCGCATTCTTTGGCCTTCTTGGGTTTCGGTAGCTCATGACCACACTATACTCTCGCTGGACGTCGTTAATGATGTCTGAAGGTCTGTAGATCGTCCGCGGGTCCTAATACTTGTACATTATCTATTGACCAATAAACCATGATCAAGGTTGTCTGTGATCATTTTGACGAATCGCTAATTCGCAAGTATGTTCCCGTGTATACTTGCGAACTAAAAATGATTCATTTGTATTCATCTTAGTCGCTAGCAATCGTCAACGACAGCTATCATCGACGCAAACAAGTGTCAACAAGGATTTGTTTGATTTCTTTACCTTGAACTCAAAGTTGAATTTCAATGCCAGCATGTGCACAGCTTCTTGCAAATCTTTCTTTGTTTCAAATAGTTGCTCAACGTGCATATCTTCATTATCGGAAACCATACGTGAAGAATTAGATGAAGGTCCGCTCGTTCTGGCCCTTGAGCTCCTACCATGCTCATGTCTATGACGAGATAAAGTAATTAAATCCTCATTTGTAAATTCATTTGCATTATCGCTGTTCCGAACTACCGATTAAATTATGTGCGTTGTAGTGATGTCACGATAAGGAATAATTGTCTCAAGAATATTAGCATCATCATCGCGAACAATCTCCAATGTATCCCAAAAATCATTTGCATTATCATCAATTTCATCTAAAAGTTCATTTCTACCTTCCGCATCGTCTTTTCTCACTAAAGTCATGAAAATCGATGTCGCTTGTGTTTTGTTCAACTCAAATAGATAATTCACTTCAATATAGATGTAACCTTTGAAGGTGGAATTGAATATGGCAAATTCTCTCTGAATTGATATTACAGTACCATATTGTATCGAAATGAATCGACGTTCAGCTTCTTCTGTATATCATGGTACAATTCTGAATATGATGTAGCCTCTGTTATATGTGTTGCCATACTAGAGGGTATGTTATCCGTCTATTTCCATACCCATCGATTATTTTCATCCAATTCAAAATCACCAAAATAACAAATCAAGAGTATATTCCCCATATTTGTGCATGACAAAACAAAATTTGTAAACATTCATTCAAAAATTCAACTAACAGTGGGACCAGAAACTTATTAAAAACAAAACAATCGGTTTAACAGTCGTAATCTCGACTGTTAACAATCGAGATCTCGACTGTTTTTTTCTTCACAAAAGGTGAACCAATCGAAAAATTGTGCAGATGAATTTTTTTCGTTCATACTTAAAAAAATTATAGATCTTCAAAAAAATTTTTATCCGTGAACAACCTATGTCGAATCTTAATTATCGAGTAAAAACGTATACACATTTAATGAAAATGAAATTAAACATATGTAAATATACTTACCGATTCGAAGTAATTGACATAAAATAATTTTTTTCTTCAACTATGGATATTTTTAAGATTTTCAGAGTGAAGAAATTGAGAGAATTTTTATCTATGTTTGAGCAGATTCTGTAATTTTATATAAGGAGTGTTTGGTTTTTATTTGTTAACCAAAATGGTAGTATTGTTTTTTTAACAAAACCATATTTTATAATTGTTTTATTCACTTAATGACATTTTTGTCTTTTGAATACCCTTAAATAGAGGTGTCAAGACGGACGAGTCGACCAGGCCCGTGAAAATCGGCTCGGATCGATCAGGGACTGCGGGCTGACCCGTGACCCGAGAGGGCGGTTCACGGATCAATGAAGTGTGATCCACGGGCTTCGTGAGTTGCACCTTCACGGGGCCGCAGTTAACCGTGACCCACGAAAAAAAATATAAAAAAAATTAAATATTATAGTTAAGTATGTGTCAACCTAAATGAGATGTACTTAAACTATAAATTATAGTAAAAATAAGTACCAACCTAGTTGGGATGTACTTATACTATAAATATTTGATAATAGTAATTATAAATGCATTTAGTTGTTATTTATTTAAGTTAAATTTAACTTTTCAAAGTTGTAAATAATTCATGTAACTTTAAATTTGAATTTTATGTAAACATTTCTTGATATAAATATGAAATTATCATTTTATTTAATTCTTAGTTTACATTTTTTTTTAAATTGCTATAAATATGAAAAATTCTATATTTTTATAATTTTATTTATACAATTATACGGGCCAAACCGAACAGTGACCCGCATGGGCTCGACCTGCATGTCCAAAATTGTGGGTTGACCTGTAACCAGCCCGTAACCCGTAGCGGACGGGCTTTTTTTCACGCGGACCGTTACCGTGCTCATATGTTTGCGGGCCGACCCGGTCAGAACCACCCGGATTAACACCTCTACCCTTATACTACTTTGAAATTATTGATTTGTGGAAAAATCAATATGGATTTTCCCTCCTTTGACCTGGTCATTTTTAAATGAATCCCGTTTTTAGTCTATATTGCTTTTGGTCAAGTTTGGCAGCTATAACCACCAGGTTTCGGTCCAATTATGTTGCTTCCAGTACTTTTGCCCACCTCCACATCTAACTTTCATCTTTCCCTTAGTTGAAATTTCCACTCTCAACGAGCTTGTGCCTGTGTTCTACGTATTCCCGTGCAGCTTCATTTACTATCCATGTACCCCCAACTCACATACTATTCTTCATCGTGAGCCACTGTTCTTCTTCATTAATTGCTTCCGAGATCTTTCAAGATTTACTAACATTCACCTTGTTGCGTAGTTAAGTAGTCCACAATAAATCATAGAGCTCAAAACATATTACTTAAAGTTCAGCTTGTTAATTGACAAAGCTTATGCAATGTTCAGGTTAAATTAGTAGTAACTTCTTAGGAAGAACAATATTGATCCCTCGAAATGTGTAACTAATAAATGGATATTTATTGTGAATAATGTTTGATCTTTACCGAATAGAAAAAAACAACATTTTAGTAACTTTCACCTTGAATTATTAAGTGTATAAAATACACACGTAACTTGATTAGTCTTCTCACTTTTATTAATTCTTTCAATGTAAAATATTTTCGCATATTTTTTAGTCAACGTTGGCGTGTACATGCATAATATACTCATCAAAGACGAGTTTGTGGCCAAGTATCGTCGCTCACCTCTATATTACATTGATCATGAGGATTGTACAGTATTATGAAGGCTTTAACTAAATTTTGACAGCAAACATGCTTCTGCGTTCTGTTCTATTCCTTCTCTTGTGTCTTCCATTTGCATTGGCCACTTCTGATAATGTCAACACAACCCAAAGCCCCACAACTATAACGAAAGGGGAAAACATAACCAAGCCGAGATGTCCCAGCAAATGTGCAAATCTAACAGTTCCATACCCTTTCGGCATTGGCTTAGGCACTGGTTGTTCCATAGATCCATTGTTTGATATCAACTGCAACACTTCTTTCAATCCACCGAAGCCCTTTCTCAACGACGGAAACCTTGAAGTTACTGATATATCAGATTCTCATATGCGCATCAAGAATTGGGTGGCTGCAAGTTGCTATAATCAACTTGGCAACTTGACATCGGGAAGCCCTGCATCTATTACTATTAGTTTAACACGATATTTTAGCTTTTCTGAAAGGAATAAATTCACAGTTGTTGGATGTGACGACATAGGAATAATAGGAGGAACAGAAGGGCGTAACTTCACCGGTGGATGTGTTTCCACCTGTTCGTCAAAGGAAAGTGTCCTTGATGGGGATTGTTCGGGGACGGGTTGCTGCCAAACCTCCATACCAAAGGGCATTCAGAGTTTTAGTACTTTAATGCAAAGCATCAATAACCACACTGAAGTCTGGTCCTTTTCTCGTTGTGGTTATGTCTTTCTTGGAGAGCAGGACAGCTTTACGATTCATAAAGCGAACCTTTCTGATTTGAAATTCATTGACAGAACCGCAGAAAATGTCCCTGTACTCTTGGACTGGGTGATTGGGACTCAAAATTGCACTGAATCGCACAAATCCAACAATGTTAGTTGTCATCAGAATAGTAGATGCATTAATCCTGATAATGGTCTTCAAGGATACCGATGCACCTGCTTAGAGGGTTATGAGGGCAATCCATATCTTGATCCAGGCTGCAGAGGTCAGTACCAGGCTTTTGCACCATAATTAATCAGAAAATGAAAAAATTGCTTTACACAATTTTCAGACACTAATGAGATTATTATCCTTGCTTATGTGCCAGATATCAACGAATGCAATAAAAATCCATGTGATCCACAAGGAATTTGCACTAATACTCCGGGTAGTTATAAGTGTTCATGCCCGCATGGATATCTTGGTGATGGCAGAAAAGATGGTGATGGCTGCAATAAACAGACTCCAGTATTCCCGGTGATCAAGTTCTCTTTAGGTACTTTGATTGATTCTCTCTCTCTCTCTCTAAATGCCAAGTCTAAACAAAACTCCATGCTGAAAGTGTAGGGACAAAATATAGACCAACTTATAATGGCTTGAGCTACTCCTCTTAACAAGGTTGACATTTTCAATGGAACTCTAAATCTTAACATGGTATCATAGTCCATTAAACTCCAACGAACAATTCGATCCGATTAAGACTCAAAAAATTAGCATACGGATTTCAAGATTGGTTTGTTCAAACAAGCCACCGTTTTGCGGGAACTTGTTAAGGGATAAAATCCCACATGTTTCCTTATTAAGATTGATTTTTTAAGATGGAAATTGCACTTCCGTACTTTTTTCAAAATAGTTACACGGAAAAAAAAACATGTACTCTATTTGAATGCACATAGTATATGATATTAATTTATCTTGGACAAGATATATTTGATGACACTATGAAGGACCTAAGTTGGTTTGTCAAAATCTGTTATCATTATTGGATTGGTAGGCAATATTACTATCTTAAAATAATGGCCAGTTGTACATTCCTTGGTGAAAGCTTCTAATCGTTATTTTAATTACTATGAATGGTTGGATTCAGCGTGATCAGTTTCTAAAATTATTTCAATGTGCATGTCAAACAAAAAAAATTCAGGTCTTGGTTTTGGCTTCTTGACCTTGATAATTGGTATTACTTGGTTATACTTTGGCATTCAAAAACGGAAGCTTATTAAACTGAGAGAGAAATTCTTCCAACAAAATGGCGGTTTGCTATTAAAGCAACAACTTTCTTCGAATGAGGCTAGTATGGAATCAGCTAAAATCTTTTCTGCAGAAGAACTAGAAAAAGCAACCGAAAACTACGCTGAAAATCGTATCCTTGGCCGTGGTGGTTATGGTACAGTTTATAAAGGATTTCTGAGTGATAAACGCATTGTTGCTATTAAAAAGTCGAGGATAATGGATCAGAGCCAAATCGAACAGTTTATCAATGAAGTAATTATCTTGACTCAAGTCAATCACCGGAACGTGGTGAAGCTACTAGGATGTTGTCTGGAGACAGAAGTTCCTTTGTTGGTTTATGAATATGTCTCCAACGGAACACTCTTTTACCATATCCACAACAGCGAGGGAATGCCTTGGTTTTCTTGGGAAAATCGTTTGAGAATTGCTGCAGAATCTGCCGGTGCATTAGCTTATCTTCATTCTGCCGCAGCAATACCAATTATTCATAGAGATGTCAAATCTCTCAATATATTGTTAGATGATAACTATACTTCTAAAATATCAGATTTCGGAACTTCAAGGTTGGTTCCCATTGACCAAACACAAGTAACAACTCTAGTCCAAGGAACCTTAGGTTATTTGGATCCCGAGTACTTCCATACAAGCCAATTGACAGATAAAAGCGACGTTTATAGTTTTGGAGTAGTTATAGCAGAGCTAATGACAGGAAGGAAATCCCTTTCTTGTGAAAAACCTGAAAAAGAAAGGAACTTGGCCACATATTTCGTTCTATCCATGAAGGAAAATCGTCTGTTCAAAATTCTCGACCCAAGAGTTCTGAGGGAAGGGAGTTTAGAGCAACTTCATGCTGCAGCTAAGCTTGTTAAAAGATGCCTCGAGTTAAATGGGAAAGAAAGACCAACAATGAAAGAAGTGGCAATGGAGTTGGAAAGGTTGAGAAAGCATAATGTTCAAACATGGATTCAACAAGAAATTCCTCAAGAAAGTGTGGCTTTGGGGTTAACAACTGAGGAATCTGACCTATATCAAGTGTCAATAAATCCTGAGTTTGTTACTGGGGAGTCCTCGGAACAATATACTATGGACAGCCACCTGTTACATGCGATTAACACTCCTCGCTAAATGGTGAAAAGTTTCGAACTTCACATGTAAGAAGGTCCTGAGATGCTGTACTTTACTTCTTCCTTTCTACGTTTCTCTGACTTTATCTTTTGTCATCTTATTCTTCTTGAAGTAAATTCATCTTTTTCATGTTGTTTTTTGATGTCAATCTGCAGAAATGTTGTAAGTTTTTACTATCTGTTAATGTTCTTGTGCCACGCATGTTCATTGTCTTATTGAAAATGATCAACTAATTAGTTGAGTTGTGAAATTAGAAATTGATTTGTGTTAAAAGGAACAAAATTCGTTGAGAAAAGTTTCGCCGATCAATTTTTAAATAGGGCAACAAAATAAGCCAATCAAACCACTCCATTTTTACTTTGAAAAAACAAACAACTTTAAAACGACAAACACGGGTGAAACATGACAGGTCTCAAGAATTAAAACTTTAGTGAGCCAAGTATAAAGATGCAATACTTCTTTGTTTTTTGAACACAAAGATGCAATACATATACCAAGAAAATTATCTACATAAGGCACTCAATGTACTTAACACTACAAATAGTTAGAGTTTGCATACCATTGGAAACTCAAAATGAGACTGTTTCACGGGTTTTGTCGCTAACAATTAAAAAGGGATCAGACGATTATGCAAGGAACAGATCTCTTGAGACGAAGTCTCAAAAATGAATGTTTTATTGGCAAAGATTTACAATTTGGAACAAACAAAATGCCTCTAAGGAGTGCAAGCACACGAGTACTAAAAGAAGAATTTTGAAGTTACACTAAGAAATTGAAATTACATATTCTCTGTTAAGAGTTTTTGATTCGATGTCTTTTCTTCTATCTCTTCATTTCCTTTTATAATTTTCCTTGGTAACTTCTGGGTAGTTAAACCGCTCGGAACTGCTCAATTACTCTGTAACTATCCACTTTCTTCATGATGACCGACTTGTTGGGAAGATGTTATCTCATAACCGTTGCCATTACTCTTGCATTTTAACTGCCCATCTTTGAATCGTGGGGTATGTCGAATTTGTCTGATAAGCGCTTCCATAACTGCTGGATTAGATGACCATAACGCCTCAGATTCGTCTAATTCCTGGGTGGTTTGACAGTTTGGGCGATGATAGGACTATCGCTCTGGGCGATCTTATGGCACCTCGTTCGCTTAGCCTTTGGACGTCTTGCAAGTTTGGGCGATGGTGCTTCTTGGTTCTTGGGCTTCTATTAGATTCATCAACAATTCTATCTAGGCCTTTATCCTGGACTTCCGAATTGAGCTTCACACCTTAGGCCTTTAATCTTGGACTGCACTTTTAGTGTGTCAACAGAGACTTAAGAAGTGTAGGGCCCCTTTAGTTTGGGTTTAAGTTTTCAATTTTGAGTTCATTTTTCAAATGATTTGTTTTAAGATTGCTAAAAACATGTTTGATTTGTCATTTTTAAAAATTATTTCTTAAACATAAAATTAAGAAGCACGTTTAATTTAAAATTTTGTTTATTATTTTATTTCATGAAATTTGATTATTCAAAAAATAAAATAAAACAATTAAATGTTAATATATTATCAAATAATATATACATTTTAAAGTTAATGAATCTTAGAATATATTTTACTCGTTACAAAAGTAAAATAAATAATAAATAATAAATTGAGTTCAAAATATGGAAAATAAAAATAAAAATTAATGACACTAAGAATACTTTTGCATACGTTGATTTAAATTTTTTTTTAAGAACTTTTATGTAAATAATCATTAAAAGCTTTAACTATTTTTTTTTTTTTTGAAATTTTTTAAAGTTTTAAAAATTTAATTTTTGTTGAATCTCATATTTTATTTTCCAAAATTTTTATTTTTTTATTTTATATTTTTCTACCTATAATAAAAGAGTCGCTTTGTCTATTACTATTCATAAGCCGATTGCTCGGCTCGGCTCGGCTAAACCCTTTTTTTTGTTTAGTATTTTAAGTTACGAATATTCGTTTTAAACGATTTAAAATTTGTTGGAAATGTTGAAGTGCGACCATGATAAATATATGATCGATAGATTTTATGGCTCAACTCAGCTAGTCGTCTATAGTTTTTTTTTAACATTTGGTTCAGTATTTTAAGTTACGAATATTCGTTTTAAACGATTTAAGATTGGTTGAAAATGTTGAAGTACGACTATGATAAATATATGATCGATAGATTTTAAGCCTCCGTTTGACACCCATTTTTTTCTCATTCTCATTCTTTTTCTCTTTTTTCATTTTAACCACACATTCTATCAATAAAATAATATTACACACCAACTTAAAATTCTCCTTACTTTTTAACCACACATTATTCTATCAATCACTATTCAAAAACAATTTTTCTACTAAAATGGGTGTCAAACACCCCCTATATATCAAAAATAATTTTATATTAATTGTGGAACGTAAAGTCGTGATTGTTTATATCTCTTTTCAATTTCAACACAATTCCAATGTCCTTTTTTCGAACTTTATTTTCCTACAGTTTTTTCGTCTATTACTGTTCATAAGCCGATGGCTCGGCCCGGCTAAGCCGTTTTTTGGTTTTTTTTTCTTTACGTTTGGTTCGATATTTTAAGTTACGAATATTCGTTTTAATCGATTTCAAATTTGTTGGAAATGTTGAAGTGCGGCCATGATAAATATATGATCGATAGATTTTAAATATAAAAAATAATTGTATATTAATTGTGAAACATAAAGTCTGATTGTTTATATCTATTTTCAATCTCAACCATATTTCAATGTCCTTTTTTCGAATTTTATTTTCTTACAATTTTTCGTTTTATTTGATATTTCACGATATGAATATCCATTTTGATCGATTTAAATTTTTTTTAAAAAAAACTTAAAATGTGATTAATAATAAATATATCGTCGATTAAGTTTAAATATAAAAATTATCTTAAATTATTAAATGAAAAATCATAATCATTAATTTTTCTTTTCTACCTCACCCTCAATCCCTACATTCAGACCACTTTCTCTCGATTTCATTTTTCTTTAGTTTCTACAGTTAAAAATTGTAAATTTATGGCGTCAAAATTGGTAAATTATTAAGCGTAAAATCATAATCGTTAATTTTTCTTTTCTAACCCACCTTCAACCCTCATATTCACACTAATTTCTCCCAATTTTGATTTTTCTTCAATTTTTGAGGTTGAAATGGTAAATTTATGGAGTCAAAATGGATATTAAAGGAATTCACTGATTTTCAGAAGAATCATCCTACATCATACAGTGCTGGTAGACAAACATCTTCTACGAAGTGAATTATTTTAGTTTTTTTTAAATGGATTTAATGTGTAGTATCATTAGAACATGCTCAAAAGATATTCGACGGAATTTATGAAATTAGATGATCGTTTGTCATTCTTTTTGCCTCTATGATGGAAGTTTTCGTTGTATTATAGTTTTAATACTAATAGAGACCCTTGAATTGTCCTAAATTCTGCACTGTATTAGCATTAATTGATTAACCTTGACTACATACATCTTGCATAGAGTCTTGGTAAATAAATTAAATACTGGTATAACTAATACATGTAATTGAAGATTCTATGAGCACGAGATGAAGGAGACATAATGCCTCACTTCGATAGGTAGAAAAAGGAGGGCTAGATTGAATATCATTATCCCTTTAATGGGGTATCAACACATAATCATATAGCCTGTCTTTTTTTAAAAAGAACAGAGAGACCTTCAAACGCAAAGTCTAGAAAATAAGTTTTGAATCAAATATTTTAATATTATTTTTGTCACATATCATCATTTCAACTGTTTTAAGTTTAACGTAACTGATACTTAAGACAAATAATTTTTTTAATATTTACGCTATTATGTAGTCAACTATATTATGACATGAGCATTGCACGTGCGTCTAACTAGTATTCTCAAAAAATTTGTGTTCCATATTTTTAGTGTTTTCAAAATTTTCACTAAAACACTCAATATGTTGAAAATGTGGTTTGAGTTTTATATTATAAGTTTAATTTTTTTTTTTTCAAAAATACTAGATCAAATATGTTTTCAAAGTATTTTTTAAAATTGAAAACAGTTTGAAAAAAATAAACCAAACACACCATTAAGTTTTGGTATATTACAAAAAATAGGTTTTCCCTCCGTTATAATTCTGTTTTAAGATTAGAAAAGATCCATGAATGATATTAGGTTCTTTTTTTTATATTTTGATTAGGACAGAGGCATTAATTAGTACAATTTGTCTTTGATTTAACTTAATGATGTCACCCATATGCTGTCCATGATGATAATTTCACTTGAACAAGCAAACCCATATATGAGTTTGACAATTGAAATATTCTACTATATATGAAAATATAATACTTCTGTTGTTTTATCAATTGAAAATTGGTTTAGAAGATTGAAAATTTGGTTACGTGTCAAAATCAAAAACTTGAAAAAATGATTCTCGAGTCAACTTCAGCCAAATATTCGGACTTGATCTGATGGTTAAATTACGAATGTAAATAGATCAACTTGTTCTACTCGTCGAGTAGATCGTCGTGGTATATTTGGAATCTCAAAATCAATTCCGGATGAATGAGAAATTGCAGTCCAAAATTCGAAGAAAATAGAGGAAACTGACAGAGATTTGCATCAGTGTGTTGTTAGCCTGATGTTGGATTGTTGCTCGAGCGACAGGCTAGCGATAGGCTAGCAACAGAGTCTCTACTATTTTCGTTCGAGTGACAGGCTAGCGACAGTGAATGGTGCGATATTTGGTAAGAGTTGCTGAGTTTGGAGCGTGACACTTCATTCACAACCCCCCATCATCTATATATAGGACCTCTTGGACGTGTGTTTATCATTCCATATCATTCTTTACATGCTATGTTGCATAAAACACTTCATAAAAAGTGATTTCTTTGCATAAAATCATAAGTTCGGTAAAGATAGAAATTCGTTCGAATTTGTTGGTCTAAACCATTTGAAGTGCTCCTATGACTTGACGTGATCATTATATCTTGAGAGATGGTTACTGAGAAACCATTACCACCGAGGTGGAGCAAATCCATTTTAAGGAAAAAAAGTGTTCAACACTTGCATCTACCAATCGCATCACTAGCATCTCATCTTTTCTTATCTTTCTATTTCAGGTTTCATTTATTTTGATTTCAAAAAATTAACTAACATTATTTATATGTTTATATTGCAAGGTTCAAAGACATGCTTAAATTCAAAAATGAAAAGTGAGGAGTTCATATTCATGTATGCTGATTCAATAAATCATTAAGTTGTTTCTCAACTATTTTGGTAAGTCAAATTATATTTCGATTTCACGCATATAAACGTTATGTTTTTATGAACATAATATGCACATTATTGATGTAATATCTCATAACAATCTTGAGATGGATTTTGTATGTGCTTTATATTCCGAAGTTATCGTGAATCGGTCCTTTAAATAGTTGAAATCATGCAAATGTGATCTTGAATTCGTGTATAAATAATTGTAGCCAAGATTTCTGTAATGATATAATTTATATTGGTTGAATATGCATGATAAAAGATGTATCTTTCCCATTAAAGACGATTTACTTATTTCTGAAATGGTGTGATTCTTTTGGAATTGTGTAACATAAATTTATTTGTCTTAGTGTATGAAATGTCATGCGGTTATCTGTTTATATCTATGAAAGGGCATGCGTATATATGTTTTCATGATATATTATGTACATATTGAAGTTAATGGAAATGACCGGTCTTTTACTATAAGTTGTATCATTTAAATTGATTGCATGTGAATATGTGTTTACATGATGGAAATGTGCATAATTTATAAAATAATTTCTCATTTGTTGTTATGGTTTAAAGATTTGTGACTTTTAACATGTCATTGGTTCATTTGCACTTTTTGAAGTATGCAACGACAATTACGTCATAATCCGTTTTATGTTTAAAATTTGAGCAACATATATTTAGTATGTAAATGCTAGAATAATTTTTGTCACATAATGGTGGGTGAACCTATTTCATTTTTTATGGAGATTGCTATTGCATGTTTCGATAATTCATGTTGTGATAATGAGATCACAATATCCATTATTATGTGGAAGTGCATAGACTTTCATGAGACTTTGATATTCCTAATCACGACATATGCCGACTAAGATGGAATAAATTTATACAATGAATGTATAAAGGTTTGGAATAAACATATTCGTTGCTATTCCTTTCTTCACTTTGAATGTGATGAATTTCTATTTTAATAACAAAAATGAATACCATTATACATGTATAGACGTTGGAAGAATGCTAACTATTTGTTGAAAGTATATGAACTTTCATTAACTTTAGTTAATGTCGATAGGCTCAAATAATTTGATGAAATTAAGTGAGAAGATTTATATAAAATTATATTTGCATAAAAGTATGACAAAATGTGATTTTGTGCTAAGTGAGAATTATTATTTTTGTGCTAAGATATATTTGCTGTTAACAGCCCACATTTTAGGCTGTTAACAGCCAATTTTTCGGCTGTTAACAACCTATTTTTAGGCTGTTAACGGCCTAAAATATTGGTTGTTAACGGCCTAAAATATTAGTTGTTAACAGCCAATATTTTAGGCTGGTAACAGGCAATATTTTAGGCTGTTAATCGGTTGTTAACAGTATTGGCTGTTAACAGCCAAAATGTTGGATGTTTAGACTGTTAGCTGCTGTTTTGTTTTTTAATAAGTTTCTATTTGAAATATTTACTAATTCGATTTTGTCATGCCATACAGATATGAGGATTATACTCCCGGTTTGTTATTTTGGTGATTTTGAGTTGGATGAAAATAATCGATGGACATGGAAATGGACAAGTGACGAACAACGTAATATGCCAACACATATAACAGAGACTACATCGTACAACGAACTGTACCATGATATACAGAACAAACTGAACGTCGATTTATCTCTATACAATATGGTACTGAGATATCAATTCCAAGAGCATTTGTCATTTTCAATTCCACCTGCAAAGGTTACATCTGATATTGACGTGAGTTATCTGTATGATTTGAACAAAACGCAAATGACACCACTTTGCGTTGCTTTAGTGATGAATGACGACTTAGAAGATAGAAATGAACATTCGGATGGAGCCGATGACAATGCAAATAATTTTTGGAATACAGTAGAGATAGCTCGTGAGGATGATACTAATATTCCCGAGACAATTGTTCATCATCATGACATCACTAAGATGCACATAATTCAATCGGTAGTTCAGGACAGCGAGAATGTAAATGAATTTACAAATGAGGATTTAATTGCTTTATCCCGTCAGAGACATGAGCAGGGTGAGAGCTCAGGAGCCGAAACGAGCGGCTCTTCATCTAATTCTTCACGTGTAGTTCCCGATGAAGAAGATTTGTATGTTGAGCAACTGTTTGAAACGAAGAAAGCTTTACAGGAAGATGTGCACCTCCTGGCATTGAAATTCAATTTTGAGTTCAAGGTAAAAAAATCAAACAAATCATTGTTGACACTTGTTTGCGTTGACGACAGTTGCCGTTGGCGGTTGCGAGGGACTAAGATGGATACGAATGAGAATTTTGTAGTTCGCAAGTATATACGGGACCATACTTGTGAATTGGGGATTCGTCAAAACGATCAAAGACAAGCTCGATCATGGTTTATTGGACGACAGATAATGCACAAGTATCAGAACCCACGGACGATCTATAGACCTTCAGACATCATTAACGACGTTCGACGAGAGTACGGAGTGGTCATGAGCTACCAGAAGGCCTTAAAGGCCAAAGAATGTGCGTTGGAGGATTTAATGGGCTCGGCCGAGGAGAGTTATGCTAAATTGGCCAGATACTGCTATAATTTGGGGACAACTAATCACGGTTCCACTTTTTTCATTGAAACGGAGGGCGAGAATTATTTTAAGTATTCATTCATGGCTCTTAGACAACGCATTAGAGGATTTACAAATGCGATGCGACCGGTAATTTTAGTCGACGGTACAACTCTGAAATCGAGACACGAGGTCAAGCTGATTATTGCTACATTTTAAGATACTAAGATCCAGATTTACCCTCCTGCATTCGACGTAGTCGATAGAGAGAATGATATGTCAATGCGTTGGTTCTTTATGAAGTTTAGGGATGTGATCATAGCAAGCGACTCCAACTGCTGCTCGAGCTGGCCCTGTATCAGACATGAAGGATCGGAGTCGTACACATACATCGTGGAGTCAGCAAAAACAATCTCCACGGCAATGGTATGATGATTCAAGATCGCTAGAACATATATATGTGTACAAGCATCTCATGCCTTTCCCCCGAGCCTCGTCAATATCCCTACGACCCATTCAGCCATATATTCAAGTAGCACGTACTTACTACCCATACATAGCAACGACTCATGCTCAATGGTAACAGCACCCAAAAACTCAGTGCTCAATATGAGTCGGCCGGGGCATATCAAATGATTGCGGATATCGTCGAGCTCGATCTTGTAGTAACTCCATGGCCAGGTCGATGTGCTACATTAGGAAACACCAATAAAAAACTTAGCGAGTTATTTCATTTCATAAAACAAAAAAATAATGTATACATAATAAACAACAAAATGAATATTTCACTTACATCGTCGGCGAACCACGTCCCTGAAGTGGTGATCTCGCGAAACCACTTATATGCATCTAATATCGTCCTCGACCCAACTTGGCGGCTTTGTCTGAAAATAAAAATAGAAAAAATGTTGAAAAAAATATAAATGAATTAGCGTAACGTACTTTATTTAAATTCTATAATACTTACCGGGGCTTAATTATCCTCAACTCTGCCTCGAACACTTTCCATTTCGCTGCGTCCACCTCCCGAAACAAATTGGGGTACGTCCCGTCAACGAATGTCCTCCTCTTCGCCTCAGCCATAAAGGGAGAAACGACGTACTGCGAAGACAACCTGACCCTCTTGCCGACCACCTGCTCCTGGGCGTCAGCGGCATGCCTTTTTCCCCCCGTTACATCAGGCGTACACTCGCCCTCCACCTCGGGAATAACATCCTCCCGACTCCCCACCACCACCAACTCCTCCGTCCTACCCTCTGCCTCTGTCCTCCCCACCACAACAACCTCCTCCGGGGCAACTGCCTCTGTCCTACTCTCCTTCGAAGGAACTGCCTATCTCCTACCCTCCTCTGGGGAGATAAAAAACGAAGCCAACATAGCATCATCCGCCCAAAAATGACCCCCTCCATCACCATGTCCGTCATCCCGTCCTTTATCCCATCTCATGCCTATTATATTGCCTTGGAGGGCTGCAATCTCATGCTAAAGCTCTCGACGCATCTCGTCCATCTGACCCCTAAACTCTCGGCGCATCTCGTCCATCTGACCCGATAAATACTGTCAAGCGATCGTACAGATCAGTGGATGGTGGAGAAGGTGATCTGATCGGCGGCGGTGATGACCATGACGGCGATGATGCCCATGAGGGGTATGAGGCCCCTTGCGGTGGGGACGGTGAAACTCTCGGAGGTGAAGCGCTCTGCGGTGGCGGTGGCGGTGACGGTCGTAAAGCCCTCAGCGGTGGCGGTGGTAAAGTCCTCGACACCGGGGGCGGTGATGCCCTCTGCGGTGGCAGCGACGGTGAAGTCCTCTGCATCGGCGGCGGTGAAGCAGTTGGACCGACCCCTACACGGATTGGAACATAAAAAATTATTGAATTTAATGAAAATTTGATTAACACATGCAAATCGATTATATTCAATTCACGTACCTCATCTCGGCGGCTTCATCATGCGGAGCGGCCAATTCACACACATATCCACGACCCTCCTCCTCCATCGACGGCATCAACTGCGTTATGACTCGAATCTGGCATAACAACATTTGTTAATGATCACATCATCATATTTTGGAGCTACACACAACATAAATTGCAAATGTATTATTTAACCTGAGGGTCGTCGAGGAGAGCTGATAGTTTTTTGCTAGTCGGACATCCCTCTGCTCGGGATGCTCGCCAATGATGCATCTGAGGGCAGCATGTCTCCCCTCGCTTCGCAAACTAGGTACCTAGGAGGGGGACCGTCTCGTACGCCCAGATCTGCAATACATACAATTATTATATTCATATTTATTGTAAACAATATTATAATAAAGTATGTCAAACATTTACCTACACGGCAAGGGGTAATTCGTATGTATCATATTTACGCATGGTCCCCTTCGGCCTCGAGTGTGATTTGGTGAATACGTGCACCGTGTCCTCAAAACATCTCCGGCCCCACGGATATGTGTTGAAGACATCAAGATCGTCAACGATCTGCAGATGGAATAGGTTATTCCCAGTCCTCCAATGGTGACATCGCAACACGCTCTCAAGGATGTAGACCAGGCCGAGCTTCAGTCTATCCAACATATCGTCACACCTCGTGATCGCGTCCATCAGAGCCGAAAGCAACACCGTCCCATGTCCCTCAAAGTAAGTGTCGTGCAGTCTGTCTCTCTGAGTATCAGTACGAGCTGCATCATCACTCGTAATCTCCAGTCCTGTGATGAGAGCAAAATCGAACATGGAAAAACTCGCAACCTTGCCCCAAGGTCGAAGTGGAGGGCATCGCCGTCGACTGGACTAAGCAACCGACACAGTAGTGCATCAAGGATCTGCCCGGAGAACTGTACATCTCTCAACTCGTACAGGGGCAAGATAAATAAACATCGAAGCATATCTGCATGATGCTCATCAATCAGCTCCAACACGGCAGTGTAACTGCCAAAGTTACCGTTCCAGGTAGCCTTGCCCGGAATCTGTCTCAACGTCAAGTCCAAGTGATACTCCATACTGCAAAATTTTTAAAAAAAAATTTAACTGTCAGCACTTCGAACATAAGATAATGAAATACAGTATAATCGCATAACAATTACTTATTTATTTCGTTATACTATTAATTATCATATTAAATTACAATTATAATTATAATTATAAATTTTATTATATTATCAAATTAAAATTAAAATTAATTATTTAACCATATAAATTTTTTAATTCTACAAATATCTATTTGATATTCGATTGATTGAATTACGTAAAACATAAAATTATATAAATTTTTATTTAATATTCAATTATTTATTAAATATATAAATCGTAATGAAATGTGTAAAAGATTTAATTATATAACTTTTATTTTATATTTGATTTATTAAATTATCAAAAAAATTAAAGAAAAAAATAAGAAGTAGCTAATTTGTTACAATATAATATTTAACGGTTACAATTATTTATTTAATTATATTATTAATTATCAAATTAAAATTACTTATTTAATTAGGGACGGACGCAGACTTTTTATGTTAGGGGGCACAATCTAACTTTCAAAAAGTGTACGCAAAAATAATAAATGTTAATGAAATAATTGATTTTTTAAAAAAAACAATGCGAGTTAGACGTTTTTCTTTAATCTTCACGTTTAACGCATTTTTAACTATTTTCGGTATCTGTTTGGACTATTTGATATGCCCATAATATAATTCCCGAACTAAGCTTGAAGATGATATAAGCAGTTTATAGATTCGACTAGTGTACGATCGTCGTAGAATTTTTAAAATTAACATATTATCGAAATTCAAATTTATTGTGATTTTGACCCTGTTTGGTGGAGATTGAAATCAATTTTTTAATAAATTTTGATAAAAGTTAAACATTTATGGATTTCGTAAAATATGTTATTAAAATTATTTGTTAACTTTGATTTGGACTAAAATTTAAATTTCAATTGATACCAAACATGATTTATATAAAAAAGAAAGAAAAAAAAAATTGAAAAGTTGGGGGGCACGTGCCCCCCAGGACCCCCCTTGGGTCCACCAGTGTATTTAATTATAAAATTTTTAATTGGCTTCGTAAAATATTTAATTCTATAAATATCTATTTAATATTCGAGTTATTAAAATACGTTAAATATAAAAGTATATTAAATTTTTATTTAGTATTCAATTTATTATATTATGTAAAATATTTATTTAATATTTTATGTTTTCATTTATGAAAAACATTTAAACGAAATTAATTATTTAACCATATAAATTATTTAATTCTACAAATATCTATTTGATATTCGATTGATTAAATTACGTAAAGCATAAAATTATAAAAAAATTTATTTAATATTCAATTATTTATTAAATACTTAAATAGTAATGAAATGTGTAAAAGATTTAATTATATAACTTTTATTTTATATTTGATTTATTAAATTATCAAAAACATTAAAGGAAAATATAAGAAGTAACTAATTTGTTAAAAAATAATATTTAACGGTTACAATTATTTATTTAATTATATTATTAATTATCAAATAAAATTACTTATTTAATTATAAATTTTTTAATCGGCTTCGTAAAATATTTAATTCTATAAATATCTATTTAATATTCGAGTTATTAAATTATGTTAAATATAAAAGTATATTAAATTTTTATTTAATATTCAATTTATTATACTATGTAAAATATTTATTTAATATTTTATTTTTTCATTTATGAAAAACATTTAAACGAAAAAAATTAGAAGTTCCTAATTTTTTTTAAAAAAAATATTATATAACAATTACAATTATTTATTTCGTTATACTATTAATTATCATATTAAAATTATAATTATAATTATAATTATAAATTTTATTATATTATCAAATTAAAATTAAAATTAATTATTTAACCATATAAATTATTTAATTCTACAAATATATATTTGATATTCGATTGATTAAATTACATAAAGCATAAAATTATAAAAAAAATTATTTCATATTCAATTATTTATTAAATATAGAAATCATAATGAAATGTGTAAAAGATTTAATTATATAACTTTTATTTTATATTTGATTTATTAAATTATCAAAAACAATTAAAGGAAAATATAAGAAGTAACTAATTTGATAAAAAAAAAATATATTTGATGGTTACAATTATTTATTTGATTATATTATTAATTATCAAATTAAAATTACTTATTTAATTATAAAATTTTTAATCGGCTTCATAAATATTTAATTCTATAAATATCTATTTAATATTCGAGTTATTAAATTACGTAAAATATAAAATTATTTATTAACAATTACAATTATTAATTTCTTTATATTATTAATTATCATATTAAAATTAAAATTAATAATATAAATTTTATTATATTATCAAATTAAAATTAAAATTAATTGTTTAACTATATAAATATTTTTAATTCTACCAATATCTATTATAATATACATTTATTAAATTATATATATAAAAAAATTAAGCGGGCCGACTTTAACAGCCGACCCACTTCGTTAGACCTGGGCCGGCCCAATAGACCAGCCTTTATTTAAACTCGGCGGTTAACCGCCGATCTAGTAATGAACCGCCGGTTCACAAACGGACTGTTGACCGCTGGTCTAAAATTGAACCGACGGTTAACAGTCGGTTCATATAAAGTGAACCGGCTGTTAATCGCCGGTTTAGTTTTAGACCAACGGTCAACAATGAGGAATTGCATCTGTACAATTGACTAAATTTTGAATTTTATGTGGATTTTAATTGTTTCCAACATGAGTTTGCCCTTTAATGTTTCCAGCATGAGTGAATTGCATCCTTCCTCCTGTCATATATTATTTGAATTATAAGTTGAACGAGTCTCTAATGTTTATGGCTTATGTATCAGACACCTTTGGCCAGTGACTACTCTACATCAATTAACTGTGTTGATATATACAAGTAGTCTTGAGTGTCTTTTTCAGAGAATAAGTTGCATCAATTTGCAATCCTTTTTCTAATGTCATAACTTATATACAATATAACATTCCATTGTAAGAGAGATTAACTGACAGAAGAATCAATTCATATAATTATACAAACATTACCGGAAGAATCAATTTAGTTTTAGACCGGCGGTCAACAGCCCGCACCGGGATAGCGCTGTCCCATGCCGGAAATGGCTGAAAATCGCCATTTTCTGAGATTTTAAGCTCAAAAAATTCCATAAACACACAAAAATTCCCCTATCACTAAATATACGTAGATCTACGCATACATTCCATAAACACACAAAAAAATTCCCCTCGTCGAGCTCAAACCGTATGTGAAAAAAGTTGTGAAGTCAAAAAAAAAAAAAAAAAAAAAACTAACATTTGTTCTGCGTGGGTCATCTTTGTCGGTGGGTGGCCGGATCCTTCTTTGTAAGTGGTCGATTTTTGTGAATAATGGTCGGTTTTGGAAAATATTTGGACGGTTTTCACGTGTTAGACTTTTTCTTCTCCTTCCAATGAGGGTATTTTTGCCTTTTACCTTATAACTTGTTAATTTTGGGGGTTTTTTTTATTTAAATATTATTTATTGGTCAAAGGCCAAAATGAAATTATGGCATTTTCAACAGGTCATTCACACGTATATCCTTCCAAAACCAGTGATATTAAACATCAGTCTAGGTAACAGCATATCATAAGTCCTATTAAGTAAGCCATAATTTCTTATAATTAATTGAACCTATAATTTAATGTCGCTGATGCTGTCACCTAAATTTGAATTAAACATGTGCTAAATATCATTACCTTCTCTATGTATGATACCAATGAAATAATGGTTTTAAATTTGCAAGAATTGTGATATTTTAACCAGACACACTGTTTTTTTTTTAATAATGTGTGATAAAAACTTAAGAATTTTTTTTAATTTACGTATAAAATTATTTTATAGGAGAATATGTAGTTAAAAATGAATTTTTGAAACCAAAAAAAAAAAAAAAAATTAACTCAAATAGGGGCTTAGGCACCAGCTTGGGCTCCATTTTAGAAAAAAAAAATTCTTATTTTCATTTATGTATTTTTTAATAAAATAATATTACACATAAATCGATTTTTTTATTTATTTGTTAACCGTACATTTTTTAAAAAATCACTGTTTAATGGAACTCAAATATATATGTAAATATATTCGTGGAATGGAGAGTCCTATCTATAACTTAATTTTCAATCTATTTTATTGCAACTTGTTATCATTTTGACTATTTTATATTGAACAAGACATGAACTCAAATTATGCCAAAAGAAAAGACGCAGAAGAATGCGACTGGTCCAATTTTTTTTATTTTTTTTTCCCCTTTATTAATCATAAATTTATGTGGTCCGATTATTCAAAACACCAACAATTACATACCTTATCTTTAACAAAAATATCTTAAATATCATCTCTGCCAGTACACTCGTGTCAGAGCAGAATATTAGCATATTTGTTTTTTTTCCTTGGGCAATGGAAATAAATTTGATAATCAATTGTTAAAAAAAAAAAAATATCATTTTAATGGACAATTTTCATATACAACAAAGTCAAACAAACATTAAACTTTGATAAAAAAAAAAGGATTTTTTTTTTTTAACTTTTTGGCAATGAAAACAAATTTTATAACCAATTGTGAAAAAATTATCACTTTAGTGGACAATTTCTATGTAAAACAAAGTGAAACAAACACAAAATTTTAAAAAAAATCGGGTGAAAAATTATATCAATCAAACACACTTAATTAATAATTCCCAGAAAAATAATTTCTAGGCAATTACTTTTCTTGGAATTCATTTTCTTCTCACCAGTTTCCCACCATTACAATCAAACGGACCCTTACTAATTACGCGATAGGAATCCCTCTTTTTTTTTTTTTTTTTTAACTTTAAAAATTAATGCATTTCTCTAAGGGTCCCCAACTTTTCAATCTGTTCCGCCCAATGTCGGCAACTTCCTGTCTGAGCCCCCCATGTCCCCAACCTTTTGTAAGGATGGTAAAAAAGCTTGGGTGGCTCGGCCCGGCCTCATTTTTTTACCGGACTTTGCTCGGCTCGACTCGGCTCAGGGTCAAAAAAGCTCAAGTCGAGCCCTGACTTTTTTATTTAATTTATAGTACGTATAAATCATACAAATTTAAAATTTTTGAAGTAAAAAATGTAAATTTGACATTAAAAAAAAAAATCGAGCGGGCTCGGCTTGGCTCGGGCCCAGAAAAGCTCAAACCGAGCCCCTTTTTTATTTTTTCGGCCCTTGGTTCGACTCGACTCGTTGACGTTGCGCATAAAGTCCCAACCCCATAAAAACCACCTATTTAGACAGCAAAAGAATACGTGGTAAAACACGATATAGAGGTAGGCTAATTGTGATGAAGCGTGAACTGTGGCTTTAACGAAGACAAAAATGAGATCACGTCATGACATAATATTCCAATTTCCAAAGGACACAAACCTAATTTGTTTGTATTCTTCGAAGAAAATGTACCCATACCATAATTTCTTTGGCACTTTCCACCGTCCATGCATTGGTGTCCCTATTTGTGACCACTTTTATAAATGTCTCATTCACAAGTAAATAATATATGGCCCTAAATTGCACAAACATCAACTTCTTATACAAATTTAGGTTTGCAATATCTATTCCTCTACTCTTCTCTTTCATGCCCTCTTTGCTTCGTGTTGCAGAGATCCACCATAGTACGAAAGTCCATTTTTAGAAAATGGATTCCTATGTAGAGTGAATAATAATGACTTGCTCTCCGATATCACCTCCTCCTCTTTCGCAAATAGATGGTCGAGAATTCGCTCTTCATGGAAAAATCATGTTGTCTCTACTTGTTTCTCTTTTAGTCCTTTTTCTTGCATTTATCATCTTCTTTCCTCGGATACGACGTGGCTTTAGTACCTCCAAAAGCAGTGCTCTGGAGCTTCATTAGTGCAAATCTCAAGGTTGTTTCAGTTTAGGAGTTGTTAGATAACAAAAAGGAGCTTCAACTATGTGGTAAAGTTTTTCATTTGTTGTTAAAAAAAAAAAAACCAATTATTTTTATTGTATTTATGAATTTCATCGAAATGTATTTGTGTAGTTTTTTTAGAGAATATATTACTTAAAAGTTTGAAAACTCTTGTGATGTAATCTGGGCCCAAATAGTTGATAACATAGATAAGGTATAAGTGGTAATTACACTAAACCGGCTATTAATTTTGAATTTTTAAAAAATCAGGTTTTCACCTTATTTTTTCATTTATCAAGTTTTTATAATTTTAATTAATAATGATATTATAAAATTAAATTAATCTATATACCCACCCTACTACCTACCCCATCAAATTTATTTTAAATATAAAATTTTACCCTAAACCCTAATCCATTTCTTTTCTCCCCCACTCCACCTCCTTCCCGCCGCCTCCTCTCCCCCTCCCTCTCCCTCCTTCCCCTCTTTCGTTGCTGCCGTGCTGCAGCGAATCTACAGTAGCTTCGCTGCTGAAGCTGTTGTTGCTGTGACGCTCTTTTCCACGAGCAAGACCAGAACTCACAGATCGATGCTTCGTTGTGCCTAGCTATAGCTCTGGCGGCGGCACAGGAACCCGACATGGTGGAGTTGAAAACGGTCACTTCCAGTTGTTCGCGCTGCAAGCTGCGTCGATGGGTGCGTGAGTGCGTTTTGTGCTGTGTGTGTACGTGCGTTCTGTGTGTGTGGGTGAGGTGCGTGGTTGCATTCTGTTGTTTCTTTTTTGCTGTGTGCGTGCATTCTGCTGTGTACGTGTGTGTGGGGACGGATCTGTGGGTGTGGAGGCGGATCTGTAGGTGCGCAATGGAGGTGCTGGAAGTGTTGTGTAGGCGGGTGTTTTCAATGTGGGGTAGAGGTCTTAGATGTGGTGGATGGCTTCGATTCGGTGGTTGTGGTGGTTTTTTGACGAGGTGACGATGATGGTAGTGTTGTGCAAGCGGGTGTTTTAGGGATTAGAGTTGGCGGTAGATGGGACAAAGTGTCTATGACCAACTATTTGGTCCTTGTGTGACCTGTGACCAAGTATTGTTGGTGTATTGGGATTGGTAGACAGGTGCGGCGAATGGGACGAAGTGTCTGTGACCATCATTTGGTCGATCTGTGACATGTGACCAAGTATTGGTGATGTACTAGATTGGGAGACGGGTCTTTGGGTGTATGTGACTATCTATATGGTAATCGTGACCTTAAAATTCTTTACCCTGTGACTAAAAATATGACATGTGATCAACAAATATGGAATAATTTTTTAAAATTATGATCAATCAAAAATCTGTGACCTGTAATTTTTTTATCAGTGACCAATGAAGTCAATTGTGACATATAAATATTTTTGATATGTGACCTCAAAATAATCAGTGACCAATTAATTTGATATGTTTTGACTGAAATTAAATTTTTAACTAATTAATAAGATACATGTGATCTTGGAATCGGAACAGTAGCCGAAATTGAGCGGCAGTGAAACGGTCACCAGAATAGTCGTTGGAATTAAGTACGGCTAGAGAACAATCGCCGGAGTAGTCGCCAAACAGTGGGGGTGGTGGAGGTGGGGTGGAGTGAAGTGGGATGGGGTTGGTCAATTATATTATATTACAGTTAAATATTTAATTTAATAGATTAATTGTAAAATATAATTAATTAATTCATAAAAAAACCTGAGTTTTGTAAATTTAAACATTTGAGCCTGATTTTTGATTTCATAAAAGATAGAGCCTGATCCATAAATTTTTCCCTAAGGTCTAATCACGTGAAGAGAGTAGTTATTAAGCTTGGATGAAGAGAGATGTGTTTTTAAAGCTCACAAGGTAGAAAATTGAAATTGAGGCAAATTGACTAATGCATATAGTAACGTTATTTATACTCCCATCGGGCATGGTCTTCGTTTTTCCTTCTACTTTTTTAAAAGAAATTTTTAAAGAAAATACCTAAAAGAGATTTCTATTTTGAAAGTGTTTTAAAGAAAGTCAAATTGGGTCAATTTCCTCTAAAAATCTTCTAACTAGAAGAAGCACTTTCATAAAAGGAAAAAATGCATTTCTCATATTTTTACTATATACTATTTCAAAAATAAGAAAACAACTTTCAAATATATATATATATATATATATATATATATATATATATATATATATATATATATATATATATATACACACACCCACCCCACCTCCACCATTCCTACTGCTCCAGCGACTGTTCCGATGACTACTCCGATTTTGGCGACTATTTCGATGACATTTCGGTACCGATTTATTCTGACGACTACTCTAATTCCGAAAATTGTTCCAACTCCGTCAAATATTCCAGCGACAACTTCGTCATTTTTTTTTTTTGGTAATGTTGACATGATTTTTAAGTTTTTGATTGTTGCTTGTGACTAGTAATATGAAATGTGACCTGTAAATTTTGAATCGTGACTCTACAAAATAACATGTGGCCTATTAATATTGATCTGCTACTCATTTATGTTGATTTGTGACATAAAAAATGATTTATTTATGACTCAAATATGTGATCAGTGAACTGTGACCTTAACAATTCATTCATTGCAAATCGGTCACGAAGCAAAATTTTATAGGTTGCAGATTACTCATCGATTACGAATCAAAAATTTTATTGGTCACAACTCATTTTAAGGTTAATTCAAAAACCTTATAAATCACAATTTGTTCATCAGTCACAAATAAAATATTTATACGTCACATTTTTTTATCGATCACAAATCACAAATATTATAAGTCATGACTTATAGACAGACACAAATTAACAATTATTCTGTCACACATTCTTGATCAATAATTTCATATATCACAGATTATTTCTCGTCCACGAATCAAAAAATGTATAGGTCACGAATTTTTATCAATCACAAAATCAAAACTCCTATTGGTCACAACTCGATTATAACTTAATAAATTGTGAGTCACAGTCACAATTTTTAGGTTACACATTATTAATTTGTCAAAAATTAATTAATTATTGGTCACAATCAACCAAATAATTGGTCATAGACATCCACATCCATCTCATCCCACTCACGACCATCGTTACGACACCGTACATAACACCGTCGTCAACCACCACCACTGCACAACAACACACACCTCCACCTCTTCCGCACCACTAGTGATCTTCGCTCCCACCACCGCCAAACCATCACAAAACACACACAGATAAGCACACATACCCACAGATCACCCACCTCCACCACCTGCAACTGCACAAACAACCATCACCACCACCAGTCACCCAACCACACGATCACACCCGCACACACACAGCACCCACATCAACACAACCATCGCAACACCTCCGCCACATCGAAACCTCCACAGCACCACTCAAAAATAAAAAAAATAGAAAGGACAGAGAGGAAGACATCGTCGACAGATCCTCCGCCGAACTTGAATCGAAAACAAAGATTTGGTCATTCAGAACATGGACTTCACATGTCTCGAACATATCGGTAACAAAATTCATCAGGTCATCGCATTGCTCTTCACCACAGAAACATTGATTTCGGCAAGGTAAGGAGTCCACATATCCAAAGCCCCATCTTTCCGTTTCTACATTGAAGTCGAACCTGAAATTGGTGGTGGTGTTACAAGCGTCATCATCATAAGGGAGAAGAGAGAAGACAGCAATGGAGAGGAAAGAAACGGACAGGGGGAGAGAGAGAAATAAATTCTATGTTTGATTTGGGATGAAAATTTTATAATTAATATTATTTAATTAAATATAAAAAAACTGATATATATATATATATATATATATATATATATATATATATATATATATATATCTTATTTTTGAAAAAATAAACCTCATATCTGATTTGGAATTTTGGTTTTGAAAAGTATGGTTTTGTGTAATTTCTACTTCATAAAATTAGTCAAACAGATCCAAAAATAATTTTTATATGGATCCTAAATTTTGTACGGAAGTTAATTTCTAAAAGAGTTTTCTATTCCTAAAGTGTTTTAAAGAAAGTTAAATTTGATCAACTTCTTCTAAAAGCCTTCTAAGTAGAAGAAGTACTTTTATAAAATTAATCAAACGGATCCAAAAACAGCTTTTATACGGATCCTAAGTACAGAAACTTTCTAAAAGAGCTTCATAATCCGAAAGTGTTTTAAAGAAAGCCAAATTTGATCGGCTTTCTCTAAAAACCCTTCTAACTATAAGTACCATTTTCATAAAAATGGTCTAGTGGATCCAAAAGCAGCTTTTACGTCTTATTTGACTTCTCAAAAATCACGTCAAGCGGGCCCTAATTAGTATCAATGAAGTTACAATATTAGTTAGGTGGTACTAATTGTGAAATAAATGAAAGACATAAATGAGTTACATATCTTTATCCTTAAACTGATGTTGTAGAAATGATATCAATGGTCATATATAACATATTGTTCAAATGGGATAAATAGAGTTGTGCAGAAAACAACTCTAGTCAACAATACAACACAAAGAAGAAACACAATATCCCCACCGCTCGTCTCCTTTGGAGTGCCCTAATGTAAAAATAATAATAAATAAATAAAATATACATAATTAAATCTCGTTAGTTACTACAGATGAGTATTCCATTGAACATAATTTAGAAATTTTGTTTAAAATTTGTAGCAAATTCTTTAGGTAAATATATTCACATCAGCTCTTTTGTTTGATGCACTACATTTTAATTGTAATGAAGATTCTCAACATTTTTCAGTGTCGTATTTACATCTTCAACTTTTTCTCGACTCATTCTTATTCTTAACTTTCAATTAATTAGCATTCTTGATGACGTTTCTGTCTAAATATTTTGTTAACGTTCTTTGAAATGTGAGGCAAATATTTTTCTAAACTTTTTTATTTGATTTTCTTATTTAAAAATATGAGGAGCAAATAAGTCATTTATACCAAGCTAATGAATTTTTAGAACGAAAATCTTCGTCAAGGACAAGATGGGCTATAATTGAAGATGGACAATTTCACCCTTGAACGCTCCCCCACCCCCACCAAGTCAAGATATGTTGAAATTCTAAGAAGACAATTCGATGTCATCTGAGTCGAGCTTAACAAATTTTAGAATTGGAAACTAGTTAATAATTTTACGAAATGATAAATTGAACCTAGTTAAGCACAGTCGAGATTTCTCGACAATGATCAATTTTGTTTGAACAACTTTACCACATCTAAAATTTGTATTGAACAAATTGAGAGAAAACTGAACTTTTATTCAATACATCAAAAATCTCATCTCATCACAGTACATTACATTGATCTTTAAATAGAAAAGGGATCTAACTAACGTACATTTTACTGTACAGACCAATACATGATGGACACGTGGATTAACTAACTAATCCAACTCCAGCTTCAGTTGTGCAACAACTAGCTCCAACAGCTAGCTCTAGCTCCGGTTGTGTAATTCTAGTTGTATAATATGTTACTCCCCCTCAAGATGGCCAATGAAGATTGATGACAGCCATATTGGATAATAAGGGAAATAAAAGTGAAGCTGGTAATACCTTTGTGAAATCATCAGCGAGTTGGTGTTGTGTTCAAATAGGCAAAACTTTTATAAAACCATAAGTAACCTTATCTCTTACAAAATGCCAATCGATCTTGATGTGTTTGGTGCGTTCATGAAAAATTGGATCAGAGGCAATGTGGATGGCTGCTTGATTACCACAGAAAATCAAGGCAGGGATAGCTGGTGAAATCTGAAAATCAAAAAGCAACTGGTTAATCCATAACAATTCGCTAGTGGTAGACACCAATGCGTGGTACTCTGCTTCAGCTGAGGATCTCGATAAAGTTATTTGTTTCTAGGCTTTCCATAAAATCAAGGAACCTCCTATAAATACACAAATTTCTGTGACGGATTTTCTTGAGTCAAGGCAAGACTCCCAATCTGCATTTGAAAAGGCTCGTAACTGAAAGGAAAATTGTGTAGAAAACAAGACCCCTTGACCTAGAGTGGACTTGATATACCGCAACAGATGATGAGTTGCATCCAAATGTGGCTGTCTTGGTTAAGACACGAACTGACTCAGCTTGTGGACTGCAAATGTAATATCAGGCCTTGTGATGGTGAGGTATAATAGTCGACCAACAAGCCTTATGTACATTGAAGCATCATCAAGAAGCTCAACCTCAAAGGAACTGAGACGCGTCTTTGGGTCCATGGGTAAAGCAGTAAGTTTACATGCTACAAAATCGGTGTCTTCAAGAAGTTGAAGAGTGTAATGACGCTGAGATAAGAAAATGCCTTTAGATGATCTAGCAATATCCGAACCTAAGAAATACTTTAAACTGCCCAAGGTCTTTCAATTTGAATTGACTATGCAGGAAGCTCTTTAGAGATTCAATTGCTTGATAATTAGGTCCGGTGATAATGATATCATCCACATTAACTAGCAAAGTCACAAAACAACTGCCAGAGCCTTTAGTTAACAAAGAATAATCAGACTTCGATTGGTGGAATCCATGATGAATAAGAGCATTTAAAAACTTTGAAAACCATTGTCTTGATACTTATTTCAAGCCATATATTGATTTATGAAGTCTACATACCAGGTGCTCCCCTTGCTTACCATAATTGATTTGTTTGTCATATCCCATTGGAAGGTCCATATAGATTTTTTTCCAATTAAATCGCCATTGAGAAATTAATTATTAACATCCAGCTGTGTAATCTGTCATTTACTCGATGCTGCAATAGCTAAAAGAACATTGACAGTTACTAGTATAGCAATAGGAGAAAAAGTTTGGATAAAATTCGAGTATACCTATTTGCCACCAATTGAGCTTTGTATCTATCTATGCTGCCATTTGATTTATACTTGATTTTATAAATCCACTTGCAGCCTATAGAATGTTTACCCCTAGGCAGACTTGTAATGGACCAAGTTTTGTTCATTTTCATAGCTTTCCGTTCAGATGCCATGATCTCTCTCCAATTATCAAATTTCACAACTTGATGATAAAATTGAGGCTCAAAATTTGAAGATACAGATAGAAGAAAGTTGCTATGTGCAGGAGAAACGATTATATGATATGTATTTGAAAAGTGGATAAGGTGATTTATCAGAGATTTGCTGAGAATTTCTCAAGGGATTACAATGAAAGTCCCCGAGATATGAAGAGGGATTGCTAGTCCTAGAGGATCTTCTGACCCCAATGGGACCTATAGAAGGATGATTAACAGGAGGGGTATTTTGATTCACCTTTTTTTTTTTTTCAATTATTTTCAAGAATCAAAATGGAATTTAGAAGATTTAACAAAGGATAAATAAAACAAAACAAATAAATAAAGAAAATATAAAGGTCTAAAAATTTAATTTTAAAATGTTTTTTTTATGTCTCTATTTTATTTGTGTTTTCTCGCATTTTTCGTTCTTATTTCCTAGGATGAATAGATGGTTTAATACCTCCAAATGGTAAAAACATATTCAAAAATCAAATTATTGGAATTTAGACGATTAATTAACAATCGCTATCTTACTTATTTTCTCGCTTGTATCGTCTTATATCCTTAAATACGTCATGGTTCAAACAAATGGTGCCATCCTATAGAAGTCAATTATCAACTGTACATAGTGAAAAATGAAATTCGATTGTATTTACAACAAAGCTTATGATTGAGTCCCATTTTCTAAAAATTCATTTTTAATCACATATTCGTTCAATAAATTAATTTTACACGTAAACTCAAAAAATGTGTTTATATATATTTGATAGGACTTTTAAAATGTCAAAAGTTGTTTTCAAAATTAAGAAGATACACTTGAACATATTTGAATAATTTTCTAAAATTACTTTATTTGACTAGAAGGGCTTTCAATTGAAATAAGTCTAAGGGTTCGTTTAATAGAAAGATGGAAAATGGGTGGAAAGAAAATGTTTTATAAGGAAAAGATTTTCCTAGAAATTATTTTGCTGAGAATTGTAATTAATTGTGTTTGATTGATATAATTTTTCATGGAAAATATTGAAAGTTTGGTGTCCGTTTGACTTCATTTTTTATGAAAATTGTCCATTAAAGTGATAATGTTTTCAACCATTGGATCTAGAATTTATTCCAATTGTCAAAAAAATAAAAAAAATTGAAAAAAATATAATCATACTGAATATCATTCGTTTGGCTTTGTTTTACATGGAAATTATCAATAAAAGTGAATTTTTTTTTAGAAAGTTGGAAAATATTTTCCCGAAAAAATTTCGCTAATCAAACACTACAAAAATTGAAAAAGGGGAAAAGATTTTCCTACTTCCCTAAAAAACTTTGTCAATCAAACGGGGCTTAAAGTAACTTCATGTGGATACTCTTCTACGAAAAGCACAAATAAAAGTCTTGTCAAATGAACATCATATTTAAGTTAAAAACATTACTTATTTTACTATTTTTAAAAATAAGTAACTTATGTATAACTTTGACCAACAACAAACAAACTACTTTAGACTATGCTTGGCTCATTGTTTTTAGGTGCTTATAAATATTTTGATCAAATCACTTTTTATCCACACATTTCGGTAAATTATTACTATTCATTTCTCCACTACTCATTTACCACTGTTTATAAATACTTTGCCAGATATATTTTTAATTTATTTTCTTAGTTTGACAGTAGTACTTTTTTGGAATTTTGTGTTTCATCAATCTTTTTTCCCTCTTTCTCCTACACTTAATTATCATCAGCTTAAAAGTTAAACACCCCTTTAAGCTTTTTCTCAGCAGTATGAAAAGTTAAAAGTCCGAAAATTGACTTCTAGAAAAGAAGCGAGGCAAACATGGCACAAATTTTCGGCCTAAAGAGTTGATAACATAGACCTATTTACGTGAGTAATTAGTTAATGGGCCCAAATATAACCAATGGACTAGTTGAGCAACACTAACGAGACTTGTTTGGAAGATTCAAACATTTTTAGTCAATTTTTACCAGACAATTTGACTGTGTTCAAACTGCAATTTATACGGAGACAATTTGACGTCAATATGATTCCGAATTCAATAAAAAAAATTAATTATAAATTCAATTTCAACTACACATTTTATAGAATTCACAATTTTTATCAATTTTTTAGCCAAACAAATCAACCCTAGTTAAAAGTATATTCAACCACATTGATGCACAGAAAGCTTATAGGAAAGTCAAAAATCTCAAAAAAAAAAAAATTTCAATTAAGAGAAATTCAATAAAATTTTATTTCATTCAAAAATCGAGTCTGCCTCAAATGGCTTACACCATTTAAATAGCGAAAACTTAAGAAAATTCGGAAATATTGCATAATAATGGAAAAATATTATTTTTTTCATAAATGGAAAAAATTGAAATTATGACGGATCTTGATTCTCCTAATCACCAGGGTCGTCCCCCAACAAACGGAATCGCAATCTGAATCTTATTGAATGAGATATTGTTAAATCAAATATTACCATAAACAGCAAAAACAATTAATTTAGGACATAAATGACGGAATTCGCCAAGATTTGACGTGTATCAGGGCCTTTGTTGTGATCATTAGCTTCTTTCCAATCGAATTGGACTATCAATTTGTCAAAAACGGACAAACTCGAAGTTCCATGAAATTATTATTTTGCCTTCATCACACATTGTGGATTACTTTGGCTACTAGTAGCATTTTTAAAAATTTATAAATGTCTGTTTAAACCTATTTTTGGTTAAGAATGCATTTTAGAATATTAGATTGATAGAGAATGTGTGGTTAAAAAATAATAAAAAAAAAGATTTGAATATATGTGTAAAATTATTTTATTTAAAATAATAGAGAAAAAAAATGTATTTTAAAAATAATGGGATAACTTCAATTTCCCCAATTAATCCTCTTACACAAGTTGTGGTAATTGATTTACTTTCTTCAGTTGTTTTCCCATTGTTAACAAAATAAATTAGAAACAAGAGGAAAAACCTATTCAAATTCCAATAGTTGGGAGTTAGGAAAAACCTATTCAAATTCCAATAGTTGGGAGTTGCGCGCACACACGTACGACTATACATAAAGCAGTGAAACATAAATGTTTGTTATGAAAGGGGTAATGCTATTCATAGTGAAAACTACCAGTAATCGTCCTACATAACATATACTTTACGGTATGTGATTCAAATCACGAATCGTCACGTGTATGTCACATAGAGAAACTACTAATAGTCTTAACTACAAATAACATTACTATTATGTTTGTATCTTTTCAATATCTCACTATGAAGTACATGAGCAATCGAACCTACCAACAATTAATTAAAAGTTCCCAAATTTTCGATAGAACATTACTTGGAGTTTCGATATTTCATTAGAGAATAAAAAGAGAAGAAGGTTTTTTCAGAGATTCTGAAATGTTTTCTGGAGTTTCCAAACAATCTTCAATTTCCCTAAACTTGTGCAAAATAAAATGCTAGTATTTTAGAAGTTTGCATGCATCACAGTGTGATATTAATTATCTATGAACCTCGTAGATTGTTGCGCTCTTTTAAGCTACTTTTAAACTCTGCTAAAATACTACTATTGGCATCAAATGGAGTTTGCTCTCTTTTTCTGCTCGTTTTATATATTTTTTCATATAAGGAACTACCATTTAGTATTGGAAAATGCATTTTTTCCTGCTGTGAAGGCTCTCATATCAATGAAGCAGCTTGATCTTTCCAATAAAAAAAAAAACATAAACATGAGAATTATACTTATCTTAAAGCTACAACACAATGAAAAATGCATATTCTGGAATGAGTACCTCAAGATCTCACTTAGAATTACCTAATTCACAGAGTCAGATCCAGAGTACTCGCTCTTCTTACATTACTATCATCTTCTTTTAACTTCTTAAGTTTCGATGATGAAGACGGAGTGTACAATGATAACGACAAGTTGTTCTCATCGTCATTAAAACTTTTCTGCCTCTCATCATCCCTTGATTCTGATCCAAGCGATAAATTCAAGTCGAGATCACAGTCTGAGGCCTTCCTTTTTACCGTTGTCTGCCTTTGAAAACTCGTTGTTCGATCCATATCTCGAGGAGGGATACTAATTCCATTATCTGTAGTACTGTGCTCATGAACTTTCTGTTGCATCACCTTTAAGGAATTGAGCTCACCAATAGGGTTTTGTTTAGATTCACCAAGCCAAGATTCGTGCTCATGAAGTGATCCGAGTTCATCTTTGGATTCGTTCATTTTCCAAGTGGATCCTTGATTGAAAGAGGGAATTCTGGTGCTAAGAAGATCATGACTTACTGACCTATAATATTGGTTGCTCAAGATCCTCTCAGTAAGATTATCGTAAAATCCCGGTCGACTGATCTTGTGATAAGTATTCTGCCTTGTGGTGGAATTATGCACCCATTTCCTATGTCCATTCCAAGAAGCATCTCCATATCTTTGGAAAGAATTTGGATTCTGAATGTGAGAAATTAACCCCAATATACTAATGAACCCTAAGAAAAATTGTTTTTAGAATGTTATACCTGAAACTACAGTCATCCCTTTGGTTAAAGCTTGGAAGATGAGAAAGCTGCCTTGGATGATAGATATATCGATCTGCGCATTCTGTAAATACCCTGTGATCTGTCATCCCTGTAACGCAGAAGGATAAATTGCATAAGATCGATACCAAAATTGAAACCCTAATTGGTACTCAGAGATTAAGGGGAAAGAAGAAAAATGGAAAGGTAGAAAAAGAAAAAAAAATACATTACCTAATTGGCTGGGATCATCAGTCTTTTTGCTTCTATGCATCTGTAAAAGGTAACAAAAATCAAGTAGGGATGTAAATTAAGTTGGAATTACACGTATATTTTCTTTATTAATAATTGAAAACTCTACAAGTCTTTGTACCTGCAAATGACTCTTGACATGAGCTATATTAAGCCCTTTGATGTCCATCAATTGAAGAACTAATTTTGGTGTTGCTCCTGCATCAAAAGAAGACAAATAAGATTTTAAGAAAAACCCCTTACCTCCATTAACAAATCATGAAAGTTCATATCAAATTTAGTTTCTAAATTCTTGAGAACTCACTATCTTGACCCCCAAGTCTTTCAACAGCATTAATAAAGCGCAGATGAAGATCAGGTGTCCACCGGAGTCGAGGCATCTTGGATCTGACATAAGGCCTTATGGGTGGCTTCTTCTCGCTCTCTTCAACCGTACTGTTGCTTGAGCTTCCTCCATCTTTAGGCTTGGACACTTCTTTTTTCTCCTCACTTTCACCTTCATCATCATTTATCTCAAAAGGGCTTGTCTTAGAACATTCGATACTATCTCCACTTCCCTCCATCGATCCTTTTATTTACTTCTGTGTTATATTGTCCACCTTGCACTGTACTATCTAAGAGTTTCTAGAGTGTAATATGAAAACTAGGGGATGCACTAGCATATAGAGTGATCGATCTATACAAAATAAAGATACAGAAGTTTAGGAACCAGGTTCATAGAAGCTTGAGAGCTTGAAAGCCAGCTGAAAACGCTTTACGCCCATATATTTCTATATTCTTCCCACGATCCGAAATGATAAAACTCCGATAGGCAAAGAGATATCATTCTTAGATTTAAGATTCCATTAGCTAGGCTTGAGAATGATTATTTACAAGTCTACACACTTCCAAAGGACAATAAAACCTAGAATGTAAGAGGAAGATGGATGATCTCTCTCTCTCTCTCTAGAAAACTATAAATTATCATTGAAAATCCATAAGCATCTGACTGGTAAAAGTATATATGTATATATTATATGTATGCATCCACATTTGATGTTATGCATAGAGAGCACTCGTGATCCAGGTCATTGTTGCCCACCTTCTTAGAAAAGCAATTTTCAAGAAATAATTATTTTAAAATCATTCATTGCATAGTCAAATTAACAAGTTGCAAATTTGGACTACTTCAAATTCAGAAATACAAAAAAATATTTTATTCTAATTTCAAAAGAATCAGAAAAGTAAGGAAATTTGAGTCCAAGTAAGTTCAAAGGAAACTTTTGTAATTCTTGTCTCTTACTTGTGGAATTGGGACCATGCCCAATTTTTTATTATAAATGAAAGTTGGAATTCCTCCTTTTTATATACCATGAAAATCAAGAGAACATAACATTCAATAGCAGCCTAAAAAAGTCTTGTAAAACTTAACTGCATTTTCACATTTGGTGAAGTTATAAACTTGTACCAAGAACCCATTTTTTTTTTTTTTTTTTTTTTTGTGCTAATTGCAAGTGTACTATGTCAATTAAATAAGTAGTAAAGTGGATCTAAAGTGTTCGAATTATATCGTTCGAAAAGTAAAAACAATTATATTAAAGTGTTTTCTTTAAATTAAGAATAAAATATTGGATATGATGGTTAAATTGTTGTGACTCACAATTCCACTGTAGTTATCACATTTAGAGGATGTTTGGTGAAGATTGAAATTAAATTTTTAGTAAATTAATGTGATAGAAGTTTTTGAAATGTGTGGTTGAAAAGTTGTTGGACCAATAAAAGATGTGGTTAATATTAATTATTTGACTTGATTAAAATCAAATTTTAATCTAAAACAAACATGCTCTTAATGTCACGCCTCTCAAGTCTAGTGACAAAAGTTGTACTCAACAATCAATTTACTTCTTTTGAGTTCAAGTTAATCATATTTAACAGAGTCAACTCACTATATCTCTATATGAATCCAAATAAATATCAGCTAAATGCATAAAGTCATCTAGGAATTCAATTAATTATTACAACAAAAAAAAAAAAAAAAACTTTACCTTTTACCCAATTGACGAAGTTCACCATGTGGTCTAAGTTTATAACTTATCTATCGATTTATTATAATTCATAAATTATGAATTCTTGATCGAGTAATTCAAACATTAAGAAAAGAAGTAAAATCAATACAAAAAAATAATTAACTTCACACAAGTCTTGAGAATTGAAATTAATGGTTTAAATCTAGATTACATCATTCGTCATTACTAATTATTTAGTTACACATAATAAGGAAAGGAAAAAAAAAAGGTTTTAAAAATACATCATCAGGTTTAAATGAAAAATAAGGGAGAAAAATTGCATTAAGAATACGCCTCTTTCAGCCAAGTTCTCCGAACCCTAACCTTCTTTCTCTCTGTATTCTCTTGTATCTTCTTAATCCTCTTGTGTGTATCCCCCAATTTCTATTGTTTATTCCCCGAATTTGATGTTTCCATGACGTGGTATGTCTCTTTATGATTTTCTATTATGTGATATAGATTTCCTCCAAAAACTGACCTAGAGTAAGTTTTTATGTAGTGCTCGAACTACCTTGAAAGTTGTGCCTTCAAGGACCAAAATACTCGAGATTAAAAAATAAAATATTGAAAAATCATTATGTACTTGCCTCGAGTCGACCCGGTAAACACTCAAAAAGCTTGCTTCGAGTTTTTTGTATGGTTTTGGTCCTTTTTGGTCTAAATCCTCAATATTGATCTCATAACTCTCAAAAGCATCCATGTTGGTCCCCAAAATCTCCATAATTATACAAAATTGATATTCCTCAAATTTTAAAAGTGTGTAAATAAGTCCACAAGCTTTCCATAAGTTGAGTTTTACTCTAGAGACTCTCCTACCAATTCCGTGCGTTTCGGTTAGTTTTCAAACCATTTCAATTAAGCTCAAAATTTCCCTTTTTGGTCCAAGTACCCTTAAGTCCAAGGTTTATCTACGATGACAACTAAATTATGTGAAAATTGGCTCAATTTCAAAAAATAATCAAACTTATAAGCAAAAGAAAACGTGTAAAATACACTCATCGCTAAATTTTCCTCAATAAATCTCAGTTTTCTAAATTCTAAACTTCTAACAAATGCTAAGCTTTACTGTTTAGACATGTTGACATGTTTCCATTGCCATCTTAACGAGTGTCGTCAAATGCAGAAAGAACCAATAAAATGAAGATATATTATAAAATATAATGTGGAAAACAAGATTGAAATGAATACACCCAGTTAAGTTTTAAAAATTGAATGATTCACATGTTATTAGAGCCCAAAAAAAAGACTTTTTTTTTTTTTAAGTTTCGGCACCAATGATTTGTAGAAATTGGGTATATAAGAAATTTGATCCGGTTTGTGTGAGGGAATGTTTTAAAGATAATATTCATGTATACAAGTAACTCATCTCTAATATCTCAAGTTTACAGATAAGGTGATGTAACATATCGTATAAGATTTTTCCTTTGTTTGATCATTACCATCCTAATGAAAAGTGCATCGAACTAAATTAATGATTAGGAGATGCAAATTTTTCGTGATTGCATGTCGATATGCAGTCCAAAAATATATAATGCTATGTGGCATCATTGTTGCTTCGCACTAGTCCATGTGGCAGCAAGCAAACCTATTAATTTAATTGTCTAAGGAACCATCATGAGATAATAATCAATAAGGTCCATTGCCAAGTGAACTGACGTGAAGCAACTATATATGGTTCTACCTAGCATTAATCAACAACAATTAAAAAGGTTGAAATTGAACATTGAAAGACCGGTGTTTTTCTCAAATCTTGAAGGTCACATTGGTGCACATGCATGCATTTTATAGACAATGAATTTGATACTAAAAAAATACTAAACTGATGAAAAATCTGCATGTTTGCAGCTTCCTTTGCGTCGGGAATCACGGGGTTTGTTCCTAAACTGGATTTGGGACCAACCCTTTTATTTGCTCACACACCTCCCAACAAATAACAATATTAATTAGTGAATACAAACACACACGTACTCTTTGCAGAAGGGAAGATTATGCAGGCTGATTATTTCTGGGGATATTTACTAATTGATTAAATTAATCGATTGCTTGTTTTAACTTTTTTGGACTTCAATATCATTTTGAGACTTAAGATTTCACCTTAAATCGTCAACCATATTAAAAGGAATATCTCGAATACACAAATGCTCGTATGATTTATTATTTCCATATTTAAACTACACGGGATCTATCATTAACATGTATGATAAGGGTGATATTTAAGGTGTGTTTGACCCACATTATTTTGGAAGAATGTATGCTGGAATAGTAAATTGATGAAGAATGTTTGGTTGAGAAAGAAGGAAAAGTTATTGAGGTGATGAAAAATATGTGGTTAAAAATAAGTAGAAGAATGAAAATGAAAATTTTAATGTGGACCAAACAGGGGCTTACACTGACTAATAAAGTCCGAATTGTTCAACGATCACAGCAGGACTTAACCAAGTTATTTCTTCCAATTAACAAATTTACTATTCGGCTAATTTATTATCTCCAACTGAAACTTTCCGGCTTTATATATATACTGTAGAAGTTGGTGATCTAATACTGAGAAAATTTAAGGAGAAAAAAGTAGTGATAATTAGTATTCTGGTGGATGAAGCTGTCATGGGAATCTTATGATCCAGTGGTATGAAAAGAAGCCTTTGGCCTCTGGTATACCATTCTTGATATAGACTTCAGAGCTACCACTTAACAAAAATAAGCAGCTTTTCATAAAGAAATAAATTATAGCTTTTAATTCTTCCCACGTGTATAAGCATGTTGTTTTGCAATGGGAAAGGAAAGGGTCCAAACATTTGTAGTTGATCATATAACTTTCTTCTTTAACAACTGCATACTGAGATCTTTATCATGGGCTTCTTGAGTTTGGAGACCAAAGTGTTGGCAAGCCCTCAAAAATGGCTGGCCCTGATTTTGTAGACAATGATTTTCTAAAGGACCAGCCGACTAACAGGTGGCAAAATTACAAGTAGTTGAGGAACTCATGGAGGACATCATTGGACGAAGGGGAAATCGGCACGTAAGGCTGCCAGTTTATTAATAGTGAAGAGGAAAGTACGGAATGCTTTGGAGGACGTAAGCCTAAGTGTAACGACGTCCATCTATCTATCACGAATCTTTATCACGTCCTCTAAATTTGAACTCAAGACAGACGTCTTATGAGTGGTTTAAATTGAATTCCGATACCAATTCTCAAAAAGTAGAGGTATTCAGTTGGACTTATGGGGACACGATAGAAATTCGCGAAAGTTAGATGGACAAAGGCCACATTGTTACAAAAATGTGCACTATTTTGTGACGATCCAACTTGATATCAAGGTTCAAGTTAAATCTCTCATAAAGCATACGTCTTGAGTTCGAATTTTAAGTAACAAGACAAAAAATCGGGAGGGGTAAGAGGGCAAATATTCTCCCAAAGTGAAAAGTACATGGCGAGTTAATAGTTTGGGCAAAGAAGCTAAATTGTTACACTAAAACCCGAACCTAAATAAAATAGAAAAAAAAAATACAACACTAATGACTGTAGAACACTCAACTTCTAATGATTATTAGATAAAGTTTCATTTTGTCACATGTAAAAAATCATCTTAGTACTTAAGTATGGACTGATTAGTTAAATAGTGAAAAGTATCAATCTCATAATCATTTGATAAATGAGTTGTAGGATAGGGAGAAAAGCTTAATATGATAATGGGATGATGTGAGAAACTCCAAGGTGTAGAAGATTAATATTGTTACAGTTCCTACTCAATCATCAATCATACCATTTACAATTCATTGGTTACATTTACATAGACTTGAGCCTATACTGTACCTTAGACTTCACTAGGTTGGATGTGACAATTGGTAAATTTTTTCTACCTATCTTTCCTCTTTGTGTGTCAAAGTCTTGTTCAATCCTAAATATCAAAGTGTCTTCATGTCTAGTTCGACACACCAAGTAAAAAATACATAATTCTATTTCAAAATCAATAATCGTATAGGGAAAAAAATATTAGGACAACCTAATATACCTAGATGCGATCAGCACCACTCTTATACCATTTCCGCTTAGACACCCAAGCAGTAAAAACGCCCAAATTGAAGTATGATACGAAATTTGAGAGACTCGTCTTACAAAAACAAACATATCTACTCAAGCATGGGTTGGCAAAGTAGAGACAAAAATCGTTGCCCTCAATTAAATAGATCAATTGTAACACTGACGCTGGTCTGAAAAAAAAGATTCACAACACAATGTCCAACCTGTGAAGTCAACTCTCTCACCAGTATTTTTGTTTGTGTTTCCATTGATTTTCACCCATTCATAAAATAAAAATATGTGTCTGCCTATTAATGCGGATCTAGCATCATTTGAGAATGAGCATGTCTGTCGTTTTATGCTCTTTCTAAATAAATATTTACAACATGACTTCATTTAGCTATACAGCATTATTATAATATTCAATGCAATCATGCATGCATGGTACATATATGTTCATGTTGCATATACATGAATATATGTATATATATACACGTAGAGAATATGTTAAATGGAGCCCACACCAGTTCTTTAGCCTTTTTCTTTCTTTAGGTTATTCTTATTGTTTACCATTCAAACATTGACATCATGCAATGGAGTGCTTTTCAATTTTTAAATTCTAATTAATTACTATTATCATTCATGTCTCTGGTTACCGACGGTGGGACTCGTCATTAGAGGTAGCACGTTTGTACTTGATTTTCCCTCTTGGAACCTCATTGGAGCTCGATTGGAATGAAGAGGGTCGTAGTATTTTTGTTCTATGAGTCGAACTATGCCTCAAAGTAAGTTTAGTAAAGAAATTTAAGTGTCCACTTTTATCATTTGTTGAAAATGATTTAACGTATTGTATCATAGGACATTTGCTAGAGCATCTTGAAGAATTTTGACAAATAGAGAGTAAAAGAAACTATGGCTCAACCTTTTCTTCTCCCTTTTTTCTATCTAGCTTCCCTCTTTGCTATTCATTATTATTATTATTATTTTCCCTCCGATTTTATTTATGAAAAATATGTAAATTGGTAAAATAATAAATGACAATATTGGAAATATTATATAGACAGTGTGGATTAAGCTCTCTATGCTTAGAGAATCAAATCCTCCCCTAATTTTAAATTCTTAATATAAAGAGTTCATTAGAGTCATCAAATAAAATATCTACAATTCATGCTATGAATTACTATCTAGGTAGCATCAACTTGAAAGGATTCAAGATCGGTCTCCAATTGGTTCTATCTATAACCCAATAATATTGTCTACATGTGTCTTTTTTTTTTTTTTAAATGTAAAAACAAAATCACATCTAAATATGTATAAGAAATAAAAATTTTGTTGAGTTAATATGTCTAATCGAGCTTCTAAATTTAGACGAAGCTTTAGATAATGTGAGTTATTTTCATGTGCCACGTCAACTAACATAAAGAGATTTTTTCAGCAAGCAGACCTTGTGAGAAAAATCTTTCCCTCCAAAAATTGGAAAATGTGGAAATGTGGAAATTTTCTGAGAAAAATCTTTGTTGTCAAACGGTGCAAAACTTGAAAAATAGAAATATGGAAAACATTTGCTATCTGTTAAGATTTGAGGTTTCATCTTAAAAAGTCAACATTCGTAAGAGGAGTTGCCCAAAATCTTTATTAATTGGTCTGTGTCAACATCATTTATTGATGTGGGATATATATCCCTTAACACGCCCCCACAAGATGGTGGCTCATTTGAGCAGGCCAATCTTGAAATCCACGTGCTCATTTTAGAGTCTTAACGGGATCGAATCGCTCGTTGGAGCATAATGGGCTCTGATACCAAGTTAAGATTTGAGGTTCCTTCTTAAAAGGTCAACCTTTATAAAAGGAGTAGCCCAAGATCTTTATTAATTGGTCTGTGTCAACATCATTTATCGATATTGGATATATATCCCTTAACACTATCAAACAGGGTCTTAAGGGTCAAAAAATGGTAATCTTATCTTCTAGAGATAATAAAAGTGAACATGACAAAATTATCACAGTTACCTGATTGCATATGGCTACATAAATTTGTCTTTTTCCTTATTGGCAATTTGCTTATTCTGTACATCTAATATTAATTACTGCTCCTCAATTGTATTTTTCCTAATTATCGATTCTTTTTTTTTTTCTTTTATGGCTCATTTCATTAATTTAAACAAACCATTTGACATGTATATAGTTGATAGAACTTTAACAAAGTTAAGGTTTGTCGAAAACCAAGAATTAAAAAATAATGTAATAATCTTGATAAGGTAGGAAGAAGTTTAGACGATGAACATGTGTGTGAGTTATCCAACTACCATTAATACAAAAGTTCAGAGCAGTAGCAGCAAGATTAGTAAAAGGGTTTTCTTTCATGTCGTTATAAGATTGTTAGAATTTGATTAGTAGATGATGCACTTATTTAGAATAGTAAATAACAACACGTTATTTCAAATACGATGTCATTTATAGTATATTATGTGGCGTTTTCCTATTTGCTATTTCAAGATAATTATATTATTTGACAAGACTTTTGAATCTATTTGGATAATTTTTTAAAACTAAAAGAATCTGTATAGGAAGCAGATATGAACTCGTTTTAATAAAATGATAAAAGTAAAGAAAACAATTAGTCTTGACATCAATGCGTACATGTGCATGATGGCAACACCAAATTATTTTAAATAAAACTATTATATTTTTTGTCAAAGGCATATATTGTCTCATTGTCAAGCATTATGTGGTGGTACCCCCACGTAATGTTACATTTCACCTATCCCTTTTTTTATCAATTGAATTCGATTTAATTATTGTGATTAATAAATATTGTGAATCGAAATTCCAGAGATTACGGGGAATTCATTATAAAGGATTTGATAATTAAAATACAAAAGTGACGGACTGGGATTAATGGATACCCTTTTCCATGATCCCTCAAATGATTTTCTTGGAGACCCACACGTAAAGTTTTTAGAGGGATCTGGTCGAAAAATCGGCCCGTGCCTACCTGCACTTAAATATTAGACATGTTTTCAATGTAGCAGATTTATATCCTTATCGTGGCATGTTTGAGCCTTCGATTTTGTCGTCTAATATTTATGCAGGATTGTCTTCTCGGCCACCTCCTCGAGCTCTTATTACCACCTTTTCTCTGTAGGATATTATTGATGAGGTACTTGATGATTAGTATGTTGCTTCACACGATGGTGGGTTTCGTAGGTTTCTGGTGCGTTGGAAGGGTCGTCTGCCAGTGATGCTACTTGGATTCATGAAGATGAGTTCTGTCAACTGGATGCCACGCTTTTGGATGCCTATTTGGATTATACCTCGCCGGAGTCGAGTTTCTTTCAACCGAGGATGAATGATGCAAATTGGAAAGTATATTCGAAGTGTAATTGAAATTAATTACATTAATATTTTCCATTATTGAATTTTACTCATTTTTGGTAGATTGATTTTGTAAAATGAATATAATAATTTTCCTTAATAGTCGTGTTTTCCTCATTAGTTATGTTTTTGGCCTATATAAAGAGGTTCATTGGTTGTAATAAAGCAGACTTGAATATTGAATAAAATTACAATCTCCCATCTTTTCTCTTATCATGCTTTCTTCTCTTTCTTATTGTTCTTGTTGATACAATCGGCATCACCATCACTTCAAAATGTTGGATTTTCTTACAGAAATGAGTTTTTCATTAGGTATTGCATTTTGATCTGAGGCTTCCAATCACGTGTTTTATATTTTTGGTATTCAAAATTTAATAACCGGAAGGGAAAAACAGGTTTTTAGTTTTAATTTCTTGGGATGAGTCGGGGGAGAGGGGTAATGGGGCACATTGTAATTGGGTGGTTGCTATTTCAATGCTCAGTTGCCATCCTCGATGTAGCTATGTTTTTTTTTCAAGCTTGTCTAATGTTTTATTTTTGTTTTTTTCTTTTGATCCTTCTCTATTGAGTTTATTATTGGATATTAAATGCTTATATTGTTTCCAGATGATGGGCACGACTTAATCTTTATATTTGTTTTGGTTGAGATCCCAGTTAATTTCACTCTGAGTCAGAGACGTTAATTTAAGCCCAACTTTTGGGTTTTGAGCACTTCTATGTGTTTTTTGGGCTTCAAAAAGCTAATACCACGTGGAAAAATCAAAATAGTATGGTTAACCCCTTACTCATTATATTTCTTTCTTTTAATCTCATTTTTTTCTTACTAAGCAAAAATCTAAATTTAAGATGTGCAGTGTTTGTTTGTCATGCATTAGCGATTATAATTTAGTCATGAAATATGTTTATCCATTACAGTTTATCCATAAAATCTGATTGTGAACTGTATAACGATGTTCTTATTAGGGAATTCCCAAGTGATGTCCATGCCCTGCAACATCCACACGAATAGGTCGATAGTGCTGAAATAAACGTATGGTTGATTCAAGTGATTCTGAGGTTGATTCAAAGAATTATGAAGTGATTCCCTTCCATGTCAGTCCTTGTCTTCGAATATCAAGGAAATGATTGAACATCATCTATACAATAGGAGGGATGCTAAACCTACAAAATAGGACATTTTACATAGGATCAACACAATTATCATTCGCTTAATATGTTATAACATCATTGGCTTACTGAAGTTCTAAATGTTACATGATTCTGTCAACCATTAGCATATTCTACTAGAAACGATCAAGAGTCATTCATCTTATACATGTTGTAAATATGTGAAAACTCATGGTGAATTTTATGCTTGTCTAAATTTTTCTTTCGTAGACACATTAACATTATCTTAAAAATAACAAAGTCCGTACATTGCAGGGACATCAGACTAGTAAAGGAAAAGAATGTAATTGCTACAATGTTTTTATCTGTTTGCCTCTATTCTGAGAACTCAAGTGATATAAAATTAGCGTGGTCAAGGGATGTGACATTAAGGTCGAGTAGATTGTGCTCAACTGAATTTATATCTACTCCCATGTAATAAAAAAAATGAAAATAAGAAAAAAATAAAAAACAGATCTCAATAAATAAAACTTGTATGTTTGTATGCATAAACTTCGGACACGACATCGCTTTGAAAAATGGCCATGTCACCCCCCCCCCCCCAAAGGTCAAGAGGCCATGAAAATGGTTCTTCCATAGAACACCTGTGAGCTTTAAAAGAACCTTTTAGTTGACCACACGAGATCCCCCATATTTCCAGCTATTTTCAACTACCTTTGTGAACTTTATCCTCAATCATTCACTCCAATCTCAAGTTCTCTTACAACCACTTGCAATTTTTATTACATGGAGGAATATGAAAAACAAGTCATGCTAAAGGATTGCCCAAGAAAGCTGGATTTTGATGCACCGCTTTTATCAACAAGGCGTCCCTTCCGCATCATGTTGCCAGCAAATCCTGACAACAAGTCCCGAGACACACACAACGGGGTGCCGTTCTCTTGGGAGCGAATCCCTGGAGAGCCCAAGGACATGGAAACAAGAGATGACAAAAACGACATTGATGCGCCACTGCCGAAATTACCACCGGGCAAGTGGCAGCCACCACAAGAAGACACCAGTTACGAAGATGGCTGCGATGGCGACGTTGATGATGATTATGACAACCGAGATAATTATAACAAAAAAGATTGCTTCTCAGATGCCATTGACATTTTTTCATTAGCAGATTCAATAGAAGAAGATAAAGATAAATCAGAGGACAATGTTGCAGTTTCAATTGGTAGAAATTCAGCAGTGGAGGTGGAGGAGCCTAATTTCATAATTCAGAGGTTTCTACCAGATGCTCAAGCATTGGCTGCTGCATCAGTTGTACACAACAAAGTTGCTACCTATCCTAGTGTTTCTCGAGCTGTTAGCGTTAGACGTGCGTACCCTTCCCCGAAGGGCTGTGGGCTTGGAACATTATTCCGGTGGGGATTGAAGCCGAAACTGTGCAGTGTTAAAAGCCCAGTACAGGGAAAATCTGTGAGAGTACTGAACTCTCAATGGCGTACAAAGCCAAAACAGAATAATTGAATTACAAAATTCTAGGAATCAGCACTTGAGTGGCATTTTTCTAAGTGGTACAGCTCTGTACAGGATTATTGTTATGTAGATTTTGTGTGCATTCTTAGCTAAGCTAATTGTATGATAACGGGTTTATCCAACGTTCTTTTGCGATTTTAAGCATCGGAATCTCTTCAACATCGGTATATCACTGCAATGCAATGCGACAAATGAGATCTAGTTCTAAATAACAAATATCCTCCCCTTAAAAGTTGTTATCGAAGCACACTAGACAAGTTAAGAGACTTCCTCGACAACGATTTTATTTTTTGATAAATCCGACTTGCATAATAAATTTGGAGGTTAATTAAAAAAAAAAAAAATCGACAAAAGTAACAATGATTTTGACTTTATTTTTTTATAGTTTAACACAGGATTTTTACTTTACTTTGTTTGATTTATTTGAAATATAATTTGTATAAAAATTAAAACTAGAATTGAATTAAGTCTCTGTTTGGTATGAACTCTCTAAAAATTAATTTTTCTCAAACTCATTTTTAATTACACATTTCTGAATAAAATAAGGGAAGATTACATTTATAAGGAGTTTACTTTACACCATTTCAAAAATACAAAAACAAGTTTCAAATTTCAAAAATCAGGTTTTTAATATTTTTATTTATGAAATAATAAATTATTAAATCAATTTAATATTACATATTTAATTCTAATATAACATAATTACCCTACCCCTACCTCCACCACCCCTACCACTCCGGGGACTATTCCGACTACAATTCCGGTCACAATTCTTCTCCGACGACTGTTCCGGCAACCGTTCCGAGTCCGACAAATATATTAAGGCCACAGATCTATGCAATTTGGTCACAATCTAAGAGTTTTTAGGTCACAAATCAAGATTTTCATAAGTGCAAATTTTTAATCAGTCACAAATTAAAATTTTAAAAGTCACAATTTGTTCACCGATCACAAATCATAAAATTTATAAGTCACACCACTTAGGTCACAAACATTACATTAATTGAACATAAATTATATTTAGGTCACAATTTATCAAATTATTGGCCACAATATAATAATTTTTAGGTCACACAGCATGTATTGGTCACGATTTATCTAATTCATTGGTCACAAATTCTTTATTGGTCACACAACAACCAAATTATTGGTCACAATCAACCAAATCATTTGTGACCACCATTTCGCTACTGCCTCCACCAGCGACACCACCATTGTCACTGCCCAATAGCAACATCAACATCTCAAAACGAACACCAAACCCTCCACAACACCACTATCACCACCGCCGCCGCACGCTGGCACGCACATCATGTCCATCGCCGCCAACATGGACGCAAAGCGAATCCCCAGCCCACCACATCTCCACCACCATCGTGCAGCACGACCACCGCCTCCAACACCAACACCACCACTTTCCAACAACAAAATCACCGTTTCAAAAAATCACAGCCTACGTTCTAATTGTTAACACCACTACCACCGTCCCACCACCACCCTCACTGCATCGCCGCTTGCCTAATCCATCGCCAGATCTAATATAATCACCACTACCCAAACACCACCACCACCACAGCCCCCATCCACGAGTGAAAACACAGCCCAAAAATCCCATACCAAATCAAGGCGGTTCAGATCTCCCCGACCACAGCACAAACATAAACACGACCACCGCGGCACACACACACCAAACCATCGCACCGCAACCACACCCACACCCACACCCACAGCAACACAGCAGCACTGCACCAGTAAAAAAAAAATAGATCTGGCACAGTCGCGATGCGGAGGTACGCCGCAAAGCTGCTCCATAAGTGGCCAGAAGCACCGCGCCTCTGCTATGAGAAAGCGGCGGTTGTGCCTCCTATGCCAGAGTCCCCTTTCGTCGGAGTAGAAGAGATAGAAGAAGGGGTAGAGAGAGAGAGAGTGAGAGAGAGAAGATACGGTAGGTTGAAAGAGAGAGAGAGTAAAAGAAATAGGTAAATGATTAATTGATTTTGTAATATAATTATTAATATTAATTTTTTTAATTATAACCTGATTTTTGAATAAACAAACTTTGGACTTGATTTTTGAAATTGGATCTTAAAACATAGGAGTTGGTGTAATTTCCTCATAAAATAATATTTCCTTACTTTTCAACCAAACCACTTTTCATTCAAAATTTACATCAAACAAACAGGCCCTAATGGAGCCCAAAGTATATTGAATTACAGGGACCCGGGTCCTGATACACCTCCGGCCCAACAGATATGAATCCCACACGAGGCACACACACCTGCGAAATTTCAAAACAAGGTTAGGGTTTTTTAAAGGTCGGCGATCCGGGCAGCCCAGGCAATACTGCCCGTTGGATTTTGTTCACAAGTCATCTCCTCCCGCTTCAGGCAATACTGCCCGTTGGATTTTGTTCACAAGTCATCTCCTCCCGCTTTTCTATCTATTCGAAATCAGTATCTTCTCTCTCACACGCCAGATGTATCTAATTTTTTTATAACAAATAGATACGAAGAGAATCGGTATTCAGTCCAAGAGTTTGTATTGGAATTCGATTCAAGCAACAGTTTGAGAAAGAGAGGATAGGGAAAAACCCTAGCTACTGCAATTGGAATCGAAGCTATTTTGATTTTGCGGCTTTAAGTTGAGGTAATTTTCTGTCTATTTCGTGTTTTTTTATCTCAGATGTTTAGATTTTTATTTTTTTTAGTTTTATTGAATTTAATTTGAATTTGTTGTTTTGATGGTCTAGGGTTTAACACAAGCATGCTTTGCTTTCGAAATTAATTATTCTTTTGCTCGGTACTTTGATTTTTATGCTTGGCCGAGTATATATTTTGTATTTTTCTTAAATCTATTTTAGGATAAATTTTTGATTGATGATGATGCATTTTTAGGATAAAGTTTAATAGCTAGAGCTCTGCTTATTCTTAAATGGGACTCTTTGATGTTCATTTGACGATTTGTTCTGGATTTTATGGAAATTGTTTGTCATTTATTAAATTATTTATATGATTTGAGGATGAAATCTTTAATTCGATCATATTTTTTTTCATCCTTCACCAGTTTTTGTTTGACTCCTGGAATGGAGATTCTTATTTCCATGTAGACATCCTTAATGCTTCATGTAGTACTTCTTTCTGCTTTAGGGTAAATGGCTCTAGAGATCACCCAGTATCTATTGGCTGCTCAATCACCAGATGCAAAAATTCGAACTGAGGCAGAGAGTTCTCTTGGTCAGTTCAGGGACCAAAATTTACCAGGATTTCTTTTGTCATTATCTTTTGAGCTCTCGAACGATGGCAAACCAACTGAGTCTCGTAGACTTGCCGGTATTGTCCTTAAGAACTCCTTGGATGCTAAAGAAGCTGCAAGGAAGGAAAATCTCATTCAACAATGGGTGTCGATAGACATTTCTATTAAATCCCAGATAAAATGCTCTCTCCTGAACACACTTGGATCGTCTGTAAGTGAGGCATGTCATACTGCTGCCCAAGTAATTGCTAAGATAGCTTCGATTGAAATTCCCAGAAAAGAATGGCCAGAACTTATTGGATTATTATTAGCCAATATGACTCAACCAGATAGACCTGCGTCCCTGAAACAAGCAACGCTAGAAACACTTGGCTATGTGTGTGAGGAGATATCTCACCATGATCTTGTGCAAGATGAAGTAAACGCTATTCTCACAGCTGTTGTCCAAGGCATGAATGTCACTGAGCAAAACCCTGAGGTCCGGCTTGCTGCAACCAGGGCTTTGTACAATGCCCTTGATTTTGCACAGACCAACTTTGAGAATGAGATGGAGAGGAGCTATATTATGAAGGTGATTTGTGATGCAGCCTTGGCAAAAGAAACAGAGATTAGACAGGCAGCTTTTGAGTGTCTCGTTTCTATTGTATCAGCATACTATGAGGTGCTTGAACCTTATATGCAAAGGATCTTTGAGCTTACATCCAATGCAGTCAAAGGAGATGAGGAGGCTGTTGCCCTTCAGGCAGTTGAGTTTTGGAGCTCCATCTGTGATGAAGAAATGGAGCTTCAAGACTATGAGGTCCCTGAGAGTGGAGATTCAAGTGCTCCACACTCTCACTTCATTGAGAAGGCTCTTCCAACTTTAGTTCCGATGCTGCTAGAAACATTGCTCAAGCAGGATGAGGACCAGGACCAAGATGATGGAACGTGGAATCTGGCCATGGCTGGTGGGACATGTCTCTGTCTTGTTGCTAGGACTGTTGGGGATGGTGTTGTGCCTCTGGTAATGCCTTTTGTTGAGGCTAACATATCGAAGACTGACTGGCGAGCTCGTGAGGCAGCCACGTATGCTTTTGGCTCAATCCTTGAAGGACCAAGTACCGAAAAGCTTTCTCCTATGGTAAATGCTGGCTTGGATTTTCTGCTTAATGCAATGAAGGATGCAAACAGCCATGTGAAAGATACAACTGCGTGGACACTTAGCCGTATCTTTGAGTTATTGCACTCACCAGCTACTGGTTTCTCTGTGATTACCCCTGCTAACCTCCAAAGGATTTTGGAGATCCTGTTGGATGGTATTAAAGATGCACCACATGTGGCCGAGAAGGTTTGTGGAGCTATTTATTATATTGCTCAGGGGTATGAGGATGCTGGAACAAGCTCCTCTCTGCTCACACCTTTCCTTCGAGATATCATAACTAATCTTATTACCACTGCTGATCGAACAGATAGCAGTGATTCCAAGCTCAGGTCTTCTGCATATGAAACCTTGAATGAGGTTGTTAGGTGCTCAAACCTTGCAGAGACATCTCAGATGATTGTCGAACTTCTACCTGTTATGATGTCTAAGCTAGAACAAACTTTAAATCTTCAAATTGTGTCATCTGATGATAGGGAAAAGCAAGGAGATCTACAAGCCTCCCTTTGTGGTGTGCTTCAGGTTATTATTCAAAAACTAAGCAGTGCTGATGAAACCAAGCCCATCGTACTCCAGGCAGCTGATCAGATCATGGTATTGTTCCTTAATGTGTTTGCTTGCCGTAGTTCTACTGTTCATGAAGAAGCTATGCTCGCTATTGGTGCACTGGCCTATGCCACTGGACCCGAGTTTGGGAAGTACATGCAAGAGTTCTACAAGTATTTGGAGATGGGTCTGCAGAATTTTGAGGAGTACCAGGTTTGTGCCATCTCAGTTGGGGTTGTGGGTGACATTTCCCGCGCGTTGGACGACAAAGTCTTACCATATTGTGATGGGATCATGACACTTCTCCTCAAGGATCTTTCCAGTGGTGAACTCCATCGGTCTGTGAAGCCTCCTATATTCTCCTGCTTTGGGGACATTGCTTTAGCAATTGGCGAGCACTTCGAGAAGTACATCAGTTATGCACTGCCAATGATGCAAAGTGCTTCTGAAGTGTGTGCCCAAATGGACGACAATGATGAGGAGATGGTGGATTATGGCAACCAACTCAGGCGCAGTATTTTTGAGGCTTATTCTGGAATTCTTCAGGGATTTAAAAACTCCAAGGCTGATTTGATGTTGCCTCATGCTCCTCATCTCCTGCAGTTCATCGAACTGGTTGCCAATGACCAACATAGGTATTTTTAGTAAATTTGTCTATTATCTATATATTTACTCCTCATTATGTGGAATGTCTGCACATTCTCTAATATGTCGGTTACATGGTGCTCGTTAGGGATGAGAGTGTAACAAAAGCAGCAGTTGCAGTTTTGGGTGACCTAGCAGATGCACTTGGTTCAAACATAAAGACGATGTTCAAAGATCGTACGTTCTTCGCTGAATTATTAGGTGAGTGTCTTCAATCCGATGATGAACAGCTGAAAGAAACAGCCACGTGGACCCAGGGGATGATCGGACGTGCCTTCTCTGTCTGCGGGTGAAAGGTGTGTTTCTTAGCTGCGGCTCTTTGTTAATGTGGTTGTGGCTTTGTTTTCGTTGATATGGTAAGGTTGAAGTTGTCAGGGTACCCACAAATGGGTGGGTTCTTGTCGTGTATGCTAATGTTTTTTTTTTGTAATGTGGATGAGACTAAGATGATGAAATTCTTTTCATTGATCTGCTAATTATGGGTCAAAACTTTTTCCTACTTTTATGCAATATGGCCACAGGCTTTCTATGGCATGTTCCTTGTTATTATTATTTTTTTTCCTACTTTTACCTTAGGTTCATTTTTTATTTTTTAATGCCTGAGTTGTTATTCCGTTTAGACTATGTAGGAATCATGGATCATGACTACTACTCCCAAATGAGTAACAGATCTTGTATCATGCGAAAGACAAATCGTCGTTTTAATAAAATTGCGATCGATTGTATGCCAAATTGCCAACATGCAATTTAATAATTCTATCTTCGAGAAAGCCGAAACAAATCTGTCAAAGGCACGTGTTAGAATAAAGAAATATTTATGCAACAGTGGCCTGTCCTTGATGGATGTTTAGCCCATATTGTCTCCAGTTTTTGGAATGTTGAGTTTGTTTTATTCAAAGTTCAATATGAATATATGGCCAGCTCCAATACAACACATCATAGTTAAAATTTAAAATTATTTATTTCTTAATCAATGAACTTGACTAATATCCTCTCTAAGTGAAAAATACGAACAGGTGGTGCTTCAAGCTATAGTTCCTTTTTTTGGATAGTTAACTAACATATTAAGTAACCATATTTTTATTGGCAATCAGAATCATCTCAAGTATTACCTTCTAATTCGGGTAGTAACTATCTCTGTATTTTAATGGTCGAAGTAAATTTTGTACCGTAGTTTCTGGTTGGAAACACTAACCTAGACGCAAAAGGCGTTAACTAGTATGTTATGATTTTGATTAAGCACAAAACTGGTTTTTTTCTCAACCTAATTTCTAATTGTAATAAGTAGAAAATTAGTTGGGTTTGACCCATTTTATGGACGAGAACTCGATGAAGATTCATTTGATTTGATCATATCCTAAATTAAGCATAGATTTATCCCCTGTTTGAGTCAAATTATTGTAGAATGAGAATGAAAAATATAGTCGTTATTGGGGCTCACACAAGAGATAGAAAATTTGAATTTAAATATTGATGTGATGGATAACGGTCATATTTTTCATTTTAATGAGATAATAATATAGATCAAATGAGGTCATATGGATAACGGTTATATTTTTCATTTTAATATTAGTATAGCCTTTGAAAGATTCACTTTTCTTTTAAATAATTCCAGAAATTTTTGCTAAATTTAGATGTTTTCCCCAAATTATGAACAAAAACTTTGTCAATATGACACCTCAAAGGTTACTGCAAATTATTTTTAGCAAAAAATAAAATTTGCTGCTAATTTGTATTTTGTTCTTGCAGCCATCAAGAAGATTTTGAAGAAGGAAATTATAGTGTTCCTTAACAATGAAGTAGACACACGGTTATTAAAGATACTTGATGAAAGAGGACATTTTACCTTGAAATATATGAATAATAATTATATCTGTCATTGATTAAAATAACATAATGAAGCCAGAATGTTAACATCCAGGAAGAATTGAGAAAGAAAGTGAACTTTTCTTGGCACTTTACGATAATAAATTATCTATTATAAGAAAAACCAATAGACTATTCTGTCTCTATATTACATTTTTAATTTTTGTCATCATCTGTGATAAGTTTGTTATATATGAATGACAAATCATCAGAATTTCACTAGCCCATCTGTCCCTGAAGTACAATCAAGAAAATGATGCAATCTGAGCTGCTTCTTCCACCATGGTCAACCTTTAAATGATGCAATCTGAGCTGCTTCTTCCACCATGGTCAACCTTTAATAATACATACTCAAATCTTGATCATACTAGCCTTTATGATCCAAATATGGATTTATGCATGACAACTGATCATGAATTTTTCTCTTCATTCACCTCACCTGAAGTGTCCTCGGAAGTTTCTTGGCATTTGTGCGTCCCAATGATGTTCACCGGTGAATTTTTCGAGCTGAAGAATTTGTGTGACAATATTCAAATAACTTCCCCTACTGAGGGCTTGGAGAGTATTCCAATTGAAGAGATTGAGGGCGTCGACGAATGGCTGAATGGAAGTAGTGATACTGAGGAAAATGTTTCCTCAGAGGTGCCTGTGAGTGAGAGTTCAATGGACATGTCATTAACATATCCAGGAGATGAAATGGAAATAGATAACCAATTGAGTCTCCATCACCTGTTAACGGCTTATGGGGAGGCTATGGAGAATGGACAAAAGGAACTCTCTACTGAGATTGTGAAGTCGATAAACAAGAAAACCAATCCTCGGGGCACAATACTTGAACGTCTAGCCTTCAATCTATTTCAGTGGAAAGAACGTGAGGGAGAATACCTGAGACAGGAGTCGAGCAAGTACTTCATGAAAGCATTCATGGTGTTTTACCAAAGCCTCCCATATGGGAAGTTCGCGCACTTCACTGCGAACTCAACAATCTTGCAAGCTATGCCAGATGACAAAAAAACAATACACATAATAGACTTCGACGTGGGAGAGGGAATTCAATGGCCTCCTGTATTCGAGGCCATAAGCCACAAAGGAAAGTCACTTAGATTCACATCAATAAAGTTAGACAACAAGAACATCTTTTCACCATGGGACTTTGAGGGGACAAAGAAATGTTTACATGATCATGCCAGACAATGTGGTCTGAAACTGCAGACAGAGGAAACCAGTATTGAGGATCTAGTTAGTGGGTTGACAAGGATGAAGAAAATGGGACGAGGCAAAGAATGGTTAGCCTTCAACTGCATGATTCAACTTCCACACATGGCGAGGAGGAGGAGGAGAAGCCATGTCATGGATTTTCTAAAGGTAGCCGAGGAATTGCTAGCCAATGGAGGAGTCTCAGCAGGAATTGTGACTTTTGCTGATGGAGAAGCACAAAATAGCTCAAGAACTTATTCAGGTTATAGTTCATTCTTCAACAAACATACAAGGCATTATGAAACCCAATTTGAATCATTAGAACAGCATTTCAATGCTCATCTTGCAGAAGCAAGGACAGCCATTGAGACTCTGTTTCTAGCACCTTTTATATGCCCTCTTGTAGGGCCTCAAGGCTGGGAAGGGTCGACACAAGGTTTCAATCTTCCCATAACCAGTTTGAAGGGACAGAAACTCAGCCGAGAAAGTTTAACTGTAGCCAAGCAGATTGCTAATGAAAGAGAGAGTTCTTACAAGGTCAAGATTGCAGGGGATGAAGAACGTGAGATGGTGTTGGAATGGAAGGGTACACCATTAGTAAAAGTTTCTAGTTGGATTTAAAGAACATAAAACCCACTGTCGGATGCCTTACGTATACTCGAATTCTTATATTTAAATCTTTTTTCTAGTATTGATTGACATTGCGAATAACAGAGAGCAGAAATGGTTGCAGACAAGAACGTTCCAACAACAAAACATTGGCACATATTAGCATATAAGATCTAGGACCAAACATATAACATCATTCATATGTATGGATATATGGCCCAGGGTCGCTATTATCAATCGCCAAGGTCAGAATAATTTTTTTCCCGAGGCAACAAAATTTAAAATATCATCAAACGAAATGACCAATTAAAAATTAGCTGTCGAAGCAAGACTAGAGCACGGCACTTCAAAACATATAGCTACACAGTTTTCACATTTACATGCAAGTACATGTAACAAGTATCAAGTTTTTTTCATCGAAATCAACCGAATCCAAGATCAAGGTTTACCATGGAACATGATATTCATCTGCAACCACAGATTATCTTTGATTAACCAGCACATAGGTGGAATAAACTAAATCTATCTGAAGTATATGGAAATTTGAGGAATATCAATATCATTGTCTTCATCATCCTCACAAGCCACTACAATATCGAAATGATGCCGGTACGTTGGCAGCTCAGCTTTCGCTACGTCCTTGACCAAATCTACCAACTTTCGATCCATGCGTTCTTTGTGCCTCGGGAACATACTGTTGTAAAGCAAGCAACTTCCAAAGGAAATGCTATAAGCATTCAAGCCTTTATTTTTGAGCCATTGAAGCAACTCTCTAAGACTGGGGTTGTCTTTCAGAATCCACCTATCCCAAATAGTCCAACTCAAATCCTGATGCTTGATGACTTTGGGAGGAACTGGCTCAGCCATTGAGAACAAAGGAAGTGCTAGGTTTGCAAAAGTGTTACGGTAATCTTCCACTTTGTGCTGTCCGTCTAGAACCTTGTACAGCTCGAGGCAAACAAATCCTGTGGCCATTGCCGTGGAAGTTGCAATTGCAGGGATTATTCTCCCTGCAATAAATTTGGCTTTGAGCTTATCGACCTCAGGAATACTATAGTTTCTTGCTCTCATGTTGGCAAAACCAGCTATCAGGTCCATATGATAGTTTGTGTCGTCATCCTGCACATTAGAAGAACTCAATAAAGGGAGCTAATAGTGTCTACAAGTGCAAGGTGCTTATTGAAGAAGCATTTTTCAACAGATTTGTCAATAATGAAAGATATTCAAACAGTTACATTAATTTCCTAAATGCGAAGATAGGTTTACTGTTTCCTGGCAGTAAATATCCAGCTTACATTTTCTTTTCAAAGATTCCTGACTCATCAGCCCTGCTATTATTGAATCTACGAGAGTAATGTCACCATATTCTAGGCCAGGATGCACAAAAATGCCAGAGGGAATTCATGCAAACAAAATAACACAGACAAACAGATGGACAGACTCACCTTTTCAAACTGAATAGGGTTCATCTTGTAACCTGGTGGCAACTTCTCTCGACACCTTTCTAACTTCATAACCAACTCATTGATTACAACAGCATCATCAATGGATGCAGTAGATAGACTAGTTGCTTTCTCATCAGTCACAATTTTTGCATCTTTCTTTGGCAGGAAATCAGGGATAATCACTTTGTCAACAGCATCAGCTAACTTTTCAGAAGAATTGACCCAGTCTGGAATTGGGATGCCGAAGGTCTCTGCTCTTAATATAGCCCCTGCCATAACAAACTGAAGATGGCTCAAATCATGAACAGAGAACTGAAGCGGGTGTGGAAAACGCTTTGGTGCCGACCAGAATGGTGCCCCACTGCTAGTAACAGCATCCTCGGGAAAAGTAAATGTCAACTGCTTGACCCGGTTTGCAAAGTAGTCTTCAAACCTGAATTCATCGAGTATACTATCAGAACCTAAGAGGGATAGTTATGCTAAAAAAATGATAACTAATAATTAAACGGTTATTACTTCAAGCGAGCCCAAGTAATGCAGTCCTGGAAGGTGTCACATCTGTCCCTGTCAAGACATTCTAAGACGCGTTCCAAAGTGTCCCGGGCCTGGGCATCACCGGCTTTGTTCATTGCAGATATATATTCATTTGGATTACTCAAATAAGCATTAACTTCAGCAGGTATCTTCTCAAGCAGCCCCTCAAATTCAGACCTAGCCCATGTTAAGCAATGGTCAATGTTGTGTGGGAATGAATGCACCGTGCACATGGGTGCTTGCTTTTCCGGTGGGTCCCTTGATGCACCATAATTTTCTGTTAGGTGAGGGATTACCATCTGAGTGTTGCACTTGGCACCCAAGGTTCCCGACTCTAGAAGGGGTTTCTGGAAATACAAGCACCTCTGATCAACATAAAGCCTGGCAGTCACATTGTCTAGAGCATTGATGACAACATTCAAGTTCTCCCAGAATGTATCATCAAAAACATTTTCAGTTTCAGGGCTTGCACGGTTTTGCAAAGCTTCAACATGAAGAAGTGGGTTGATCAAAGTAGCAGCCGAGGCAGCAACTGTTGATTTTGCCTGCCCGATGTTCCAATCGCGGAAAAGGAACTGCCTGCTAAGGTTGCTCTTTTCGATGACGTCATCATCTGTAACTGTTAGTTTTCCTCCATCACCACAACAAACGCCCATCAAAGCTAGATTTTTCAGAAATTCACACCCCAGTGCACCAGATCCCACAATGAAAACTTTTGCATCCTCAAGTTTCTTCTGTAACTTAGATCCAAATACAGAAATTTGAGCATCATAGCGGGAATTCAGGGGCTTTAAGTCGTCAGGATCCAATGGTTTGCTGGGAAGTGATTCAACAGAGTCGAAATAGAAAAACTGGCACCAAATTACTCAACCAATTAACATTCAAAAACAATGTCATATTATAACTCGAAAGATTAAAAAATAACAAAATTCAAAATTGCAGATAATTTACACCACCATATTCTATGTGAAAGATAATTCATTCGTCCTGTCCTGATAAAGCGTATCAATTGCTCATTACAGATACTGTAAAGCGTGTAAGTTATAAGTGTACTTAAATTTATGCTAAAGCTAGACAATACCTGAAAAAGCGGGTGGAATTTGCCTGAGCAAGCCTTCACAACCTCCTGTCCAACAATACCACCAAACATGGCTGCCATGGGGTTTAGCACAGCCCTGGCACCAAAAGCAAAGTTCCGAAGAAGCTTCTGGTCAATCTCCTCAAGTCTCCCATCAAGTAAGCTATTATTAATATCAGTAACAAGAGATATTAGTTTTTGAGAATCTTCCTCAGATCCAGCAACAGGGTAGCGTCCTAAATCAGCTATAAACTTATCCAGTGCTTGAAATGCCAAATGCAGGAGAGGTGGACGGTCAAATTTGGAGAAGTCACTCAGGAGAAAATCCCCAGGATCCTTCAGCGCTTGTTTCAGTGTCTTGAAGCTCAGGACTTTAGGTTCCTTTACTTGTGTGACAATACCACCTCTCTCATATGCAGTATAATTTGTGGTGTCTTCTTCAATGGTGAATGAGTAAGGCCTGGCATTTTTTATTTTTCTCGGTTTTCCATCAGTCAATTCAGTCATCCCTCGTACTTCGGAAAACACAACTAGATCTCCGTCCTGAAACTCAAGCCTCTCGTCATCAACACACGCCACAAGAGCAGGATTGTCATTGCTAATAGATGCAATAATTCCTGTATGCGGATCCTCACCATCAACATCAAAAACTGTGAACTCGGGACCAAAGTCACAAAACACACTACCGAAAAGGCCATGAACTTCAGATTTGATAAAAGCAATTGGAGGCTGATGCTTGTGGCAATAATCATCATATTCCATTGCCTTGTCTAAGCTGATATCAGTAAATACAACAGCCTGGAGACCAAATATGAAATAGTAATAACATTCTACAATTTTGTAGTGCAGAACAAGTATACAGACATATTTGCTTTCAACAGGCCGTATATTTTGCAGGTCTTAACCCAGGTATGAACTTAAATCACAAAAGTTCCTGTACTTTTCATATTTAACAATATTGTGACAGTTCATATTCCAGGAAAATATATATATATTTGACAAAGAGCCATAGAAGTACAAGTACCACTTGAGGTCAAGATAAACAATGGCTGAAATATCAAATGAATAAATAAACATAAACCCAAAACAGAAACTGATGTCAACAACAGAATAATTGATCATGAAATCATCGGTATGTACATTTTAAGTAAGACGTGAAAGTGGCCCAAAAATAACCCAAAACATTAATATAGAAGTTAGAATTTTGCATGTAAAATTTAAAGCTCACTAATTACACCTTATGAGCAAAATGTTACCTGAAAATTAGAAAGCTGCTCCTTAGTTAACTCATCTGTTAAAGTAGAAATGATTACGGCATTGTTAAGTTCCTGCAATTTCTGGATAGAAGCAAGAGCCCTGTTCTTTCCCAAATCTTCTTCAGAGAAGATAAAACTGCTGGCTAAATCCCACAACTCCACGTTACCCTCATCATGTAAGGTCACAGATTTAACCCCAGCAAGAATAAGGTTCTTTGCTGCAACAAAAATATCTTACTATTACACAATCTCTTCCCATAATCATCAGAACCAGCCGATGAAATCATAGTACACAGATATTCGGATGAATTAATTTCAGAAATAACAATGATAATTATACAGCATAACCAAGTGAACAAGTGTTCAAATCAGCATCAAGGAAAAACTAAAGTCACCAGAAAACACGAGCCATACTGTCACAAAATAAAAATAAAAAATCAAATTGTAACATGAAGTCACGGCGCCACCGATCTGTCTAGTCAAAATATCTCATATATTAATCCTAATCATATATCAAACGTCAGTATCAAGTAAAATATAAAATATCTCTCAACTAATGCAGTACGTCGCTTTTTTTCCATCTTCCTTTCATCTATCCAAATTGCATGATAAACTACAAATTTTGAAAAATCCACATCCAAGATTTGGGTTTAATTAATACAATTACATACATTAGTGCACATAAATGGAACATAAAAATGAACATCTAAAGAGGCAAATGTATGCTTTGACAAGAAATATGGTGGATACATTTGGACATAGCTGACACGAAAACAGTATCCGATAATGCTATGAAAATGCTTCATCCAGTATTGTACACAAATAAACATTAGTTTTATTTTGAGGAATGTTATATAAATAAAAAATAAATAGTTCTTACAGCAAGCATCAGCGTGAAATTTGGCTAAAATGATTAGACACTAAACAAACGTAATTTCCAATTTCATCCAATCAGTTTCCACCAAAATCCAAGATTTCAAATGGAAATTTTATCACCACAACAGAGCACCCTATACATTAAAATCAAAGTAGACAACACGAAAATCATTCAAAAGTACAAAAAAAAACGTGCTTACCGTAAAACTAGTACAATAACACACACGTATATGCATACGTATATAAACGTGCTTACCGACTTCGGCGCCGAGTCCTTGCAAGCCAGATACGAGGACATTTGATGCAAACAATCGACGCATAGTCTCGCGCCCGTACACAGCGAGCTGACGACTGTGCAAATCCTCGTCGATGTCTCCGATCGGCGCCTTACCATTCCTTCCACCAACGCCGTTACTAACGCCATTATTCGCATCGGCATTTCCTCCTCCCATGTTAACTGCCGATACCCCGGCCGTTCCTCCGGTGGCTGAAGTTGCAGTGGATACGAAACTTCGGTTCTTCTTAGTCAAGGAAGAGGACTCTGAATCTACTTCTAGCGCCGCTCCTGTAGTAGGTCTCTTCACAGGAAGCATAAAGTCCACAGAACTGTTGGAATTCACCATTTCAAGAATCAAAAGCTCAAAATTAATTACTCAAATCAAACAAAAATAAAGTAAAAATGAATAAAGCGAAGTAGAAATTAAAGAGTACGCTAGGTGAGTAATGAAATGGAAAGGAAATAGGGGAAGCTATACCAAAAGAGAAATGGCGTGGGATGCGATGATTAGGGTTTGAGATTGGACGGGTCAGATGTGGATTATTCAGGTGGGTTGGGTGGGCCGTATGTGAGGAGGAGACGATTGGTTTGGAGGGAGGTTGGGTATAAATCAGGTTTGGAATACGGGTTGGTATTTAGAGGCTAAGCCAGGTTTGGCGGTGGAGCTAATTAAAAAGAAAATGAAAAAAGAGAAGAATGCGTCGACAGCAGGATTCGAACCTGCGCAGGCAAAGCCCAACAGATTTCGAGTCTGTCTCCTTAACCACTCGGACATATCGACTATGTGCCTAGTAAATCTAGTTCAGCAATAATCTATATATAAATAAATATATATATTTTTTTTAATTACCATGGAACAATGCCTAAAATATGTAAAAGATTTATAAGATCTACATCTCATGAACCCCTTATTTGATTCTCTTTACTGCTTGATAGTCATTTTTTTTCAAAATGTATTTTCTCTTTTTTTCCTAATTATTTATTTTTCAATAAAATAATATTACACATGCCCAAAAACTTTTCATTTATTTTTAACTATATATTCTCCATCAATTTACTATTCCAAAATGCATTTTGCACAAAAAAAAAAAAAAATAGGGCTGAAACATACCCTTAATTTATTTTCCATATTCATTTTTAATCACACATTTATACAATAAAATATTTTATACGTAAGTCTCAAAACGTTTCTTAACTTTTTAACCACACATTTCCCAAAACATACTATTCGAAACTATATTTTTAAAATTTTAAGGCCACCAAACAGGAGCTAAAGATAAATTGTTAAAAAGGAAGAAAGTTAAGAAAATAAACTTTTTAGATTTCAATTCATTATTTTTCAAATATGTATATAACATGAATGATTGTGTTGAGAAGAAGAGAATAAAAGTCTAATCATGTTACATTGACAATATTGAAATTTCTTTCCAACAAAAACACATAAATTTAGTCGTTAGTGTTGTAAGTTGTGTATTTTATGGTTTGGGATAATTGCAGCAGCGGTCCTAAACATTTCATTTTTTTTGCAGACTATGCCTTAACATTTTATTTGGCATCTGCGGTCCCAAACCTTTCACTTTAACGACAGTTGGAGTTCGTTGGATAGATTTCATCCATTACCTCGTTTGTCTAATTGGTAGTCTCATATTGTTAACAACAATTGATCTTCTTCATGATTTATGTGGTAGGGTTGGCTTTTGCAGATCTACAATTTGGTCATACCCAATTTTTGTATTGTTGTTTGAGATTTGGGTTCAGAGTATTGAATGGAATATATTCAATGGGCTCCAACTGTAGTAAAAGTAAAATGTTTGAGACTGCAGCTGCAAAAATAAAAGGTTAAGGTATAGTTTACACAAAAATTGAAAGGTTTAGGACCGATGCTCCAACTATCCCTTATGGTTTTGACAATCATCACTCAATGGAGTTTAGTTATCCACTTATACGAAAAATTTAGAATTTGAAAATCAATGTAATGATCTTCGAGTTTTTGCCGTATAACATAAGGTATGGTAAATGCTGGATGGAATAGCCTTTTATAACTTGAGAAAAAAATTAGAGAATATAACTTTAAAATGAATAATTGATTGTTTATAACTTTATTGAATTATAATCAAGAGTCATGAGCACCTACCGCACGTTGATTCCTATTCATGATGAGATGAGATTAATAATGAAAATTTTAAATTATCTAATATTTAGACCCAACGTGAGAAATTACACAATTAAAAGCAACGAGTCATTTTTTTAATTGTTTCTAGATGGTTAGAATAAAAAAATCAATTTATCATAAATTTGAATACAACAATCAATCATTAAAACAGTAAAGAATACCAAAGATGATCACAGAAAAATTCAACCTGGGTAAGAACTCTAAGTACTCTGTCAGCCAATAATCCACTCTAAATTGTAGCAAACTTACAGCACAGTCCAGACCCGTTTACCTTATATATATTCTGACATCAATTCATGCAATCTCATTTGATCCTACTGAAGGTATGCTCCTTCAAAACAAATCATGACTCCTAGTTTATACCTTGATCCTCGTGTATTATGTGTTCATGACGCCAAATCCCGACTTTTGGTATCTCACAATAGTTTTCCTGAACTTGTGCTTTTACAATAGCTCTCAATCCCTGTTATCGATTTATCTCCAATGAATTAAATGGTTTGATATTTGATCAAAAGATCTTATGTGTTTTGATATGTGATTTAATATCAAACAATATGGCTTGATCGATAAAATATTTTGAAATAATTTATGGATCAAGTAATATGTAGTGATTGAATCTTGGAATCAATTAATGTTTTAGATATATATATATGGAAAAGTGTTTGGGAGGAAAATGGATTGAAAAATCAGGTGTTTGAAACAAAACAAATTTATGCAAGTCGACTCGTTGCTCGAACGCCAAGCCAGCGACGAGCGAGCAACAGTTGAACAGTCGTCAGTATTTTTATCATACCTATCTCTCCTAGTGTCCGATTAAGATTATTCAAAACGTGTTGGAAATCCAACTCAAAAGGCTACTTTTTTTAGAAATAGCATTGTCCAAATTCCAATGTGTTCTATATGGAAAATACTTTGCAAATTACGATTGAGAATTTAGAGCATAACTTGTGCGGCTCTCACTCTTTAGACGTCTAATTGCATTCCAATGATTATATGTGATCTTCTTAAACATTTTGGACTCCTTCAAAGACTATACTACTAATATTTGACTATATTGACTTTGTTTACAACCCAAAAAACTCCTAATACAATTCAATTAGGGCATGATTTTAACTAAGAAAATTGCATATTATAAAATATTTCCCTTTGACATTTTGTGACAAAATCATATTTATTTCGAAGTCAATAAACTCAAAACTACTCAAAGATAAGCTTCCCAAAAATTTCTTCAATACTTTGTTAACTTATTTCCTGTAACACATGAAAACAACAATACCACGTGAAAAGTAAAAGAAAACTAACAAAATAGAAAATATATAACTAAGTTAAATAAAACAACATAATAAAATATGTGTAACACCGAAACATGTAATTTTATGTAAATTATAAACTTAGATATCTCACTACAATATAAAAGAGTCAAAGAAGTTGGCACCACGTGTCGCAATTTCGTATCGTCGTCGAAAATATTTTTTTTCCCCTCACGCATCTCCTCATCTTCATGCAACTCATCTCATCTTCTATTTTCACACGCAATTAATTTCATCAATACCTCATCGTTCATCAATCCACCAAAATCAATTCTTTGTCGTTGATGAATTGAAAATCCATCCACTTCCGTTCCTTCACATTTTACCACAATATTTGGTGAGTACTCTAGAATTCCAATTTCTCTAGAAACTTCGATTTTGTTATAATTTTAATTTCTTGTTAATTTTACTGATGTGATAATAGCGTTGAGGAGACATTGGAGGCTGTTGCAAAGCTGGGGATGGAGCTGGTAAAGAGGAATTGGGATGAAAAAGTGTATGCAGAGAACATGAAAACCATTTTTGTTGATGCGATTGCGACATTAAAACCCGATGAGACGGATTCAGAAGTTATGGAGATACTGATTCTGATTCTGATGATAATAGTAAGGTTTTTCAAGACTTTAAGATATAACGATTTGTTCTTTCGCAGAAGAAGCAAGGCCAAACGTGATCATACTGTATTTTCTTTCTATTTGATTATTTTACAAATTTCACAAATTACCATGAAAATAAATGTTTTCATGTTGCATTTTTAAGACTCACCCTTATGTTTTGTAATAAATACGTCGAGTTTTGGTAACCACGTGCACTTAATTGATGGATATCATCGATTCTTAAAACACACGGTTGTATATGATAAAATGCTGGCTCTAAAAGAAAGACTTAAAAACAATGTCTCCGCGTGCGCACATGGAGGCACGGGGCGTGTCACACGGCGAACACCGTGTCAGCCTTTTGTTTTTGTTAGAAAAAAAATGCTTTCAAATTATTACTGAATTGTTTCTTATTTTTTGACACTCAATTTTATTATATATATTAATCTTTACAATTTGTATTCTTATATTTGAATTCATAATTTAAAAAAAAAAAAAGCAAAAAAAAATTTCTCGTTGTTTTCAAAGTTGTGACTATCAAGAACAAGATCGTGTTATAAATATTGCATGTTCCCCCATTATTTTTTTCAAATTTCTTTATTTTTTAATTTTAACCATACAATTCTACAAATAAAATAATATCACACATAAATTTAAAATGTCCATCATTTTTCAATCACATATTTTCCCATCAATCACTATTCCAAAATTTAGAATTTCTACAAAGTATGACTTTGCTTGGTATACATAAGTATTGTGCCATAGGGGTGTTCATAACCCTCACATAGGCGTGTTTCACATTTTTGGGGAGCCCACCTCATGTGAGGGTTATGTACACCATTATATACAATAATTATGTACACTTAACATTTTTCTTCTACAAAATGGGGGCCAAACACTAGCTTAATATATATTGTTCAATGATTTTTTTTTAACTTAATTTTCGATCTAGATTTTATCGTTTATGCCATGTTTAATAGTTTATTCGTATCTTGGCATTTATGAGTTGATCTTGGGATTTGGAGTAAATTTTTGTTTGTTAGGGATTTAATTGATTTTTTATATTGTTATATTATAAGAACGGCATGTTATTTCATACTCCATTTTTATTTATTTTCAATTCGACAAATAATTTCATACTTTGTTTTTATAATTTTTCAAAATAAATAATCGGATCGAACCCCACTAGTTTGTTTATATAGTTGGATATTGAACATATTGTTCCACTTTAAGATTTTAATTGGCGTTCAGTTCCTTCAAAATCGGTTCAAATCAAATCGCACCTACTCCAAGCTAAGCCATAAGGGTCAAACATTTTTTTAAGCCTCGGTTTAGTTTTGATAAAAATAGATGAAATGTATGATTGAAAAATTGATGAAAATTTTAAATTCCATAAAATGTGCATTTGATTAAAATTAATTATTGACTTAATATAAATTTTTATCAACTTTTTTTTAGCTAAATCAAAAGGTGCAAACTTATATTTAAGGTAAAAAATGCTTGTTGCACATCATCATTTACATAATATTTTATAGATATATGAGGCGTCGCAAAAAAGTGGGAGAGTTTTTTATTTTTATTTTTTATTTGGTCAATGACATTTCGACACATCAAATCTCATCACATCATCTATTGATAAATTAATATGTAAGTTGTGATGTATATGTAGTGCAATCATTTTAAATTTTAAACTACAAAATGGGCTATTAAAAAATTGATTGTTCAATATACACATAATAATTTACAAAATATTTTTTTTCTGTTTTATTTTCAACCACAACTTTTTTAATAAAATGATATTACACGTAAATTCAAAACATTTTTCTTATTTTTTAATCGGTCCCAATCCCTGTTTATTTTTTATTTATGAATACAATGTATTGTTTAAAAAAAAAATTCTCGATTTTTTTAAATACTTCTTGAAAAAAAAAAAAAAAAGCTTAAACGAGCTAGGACTATGATCCCTGTGATAGAAAATATATTAAGGATTATTGATCTAAAACAATCAATAATCAACCTTGTAATCATCCATGTTGAAATTATTGAGAATATCAAAATGAAAACTAAAGCGTACCTTGAACCATAGATCCATAGATGTTTGATTATTCGTCGGAATTGGTTATGATCTTCCAATTGATTGGTGATCTCCTTATCAAATTTGCTCTCCATTGATGGGGATGTAGAGAAGCTTGAAGACCCCAACAATTGGGGACCATAACCTCTCTAAAAGGAATAAGATAATGAATGGTCATTATCTTTCATTTGATTCAAATCAGCCCCTCATTAATTTGAAACAAATATCCGGTCTCTACACTTTAATTCCATGAAACTTAATACCCATTAGTCAAAATCCATCTTTGGTAGACCACTTTAATTGACTAATAAACTTTAAATAATAGCACCACACATTTTAATACGTTACGTGTGACCCCAATTATGTTAGAACTTTCCAACACCCTGTTCTCGATATGGGGCTGATTTATTAACCCCATCTTCGTCTTGTTCGGGCAGATCCTCATAGGGGTCGAGGATTCGTCACCTCATTAGTCCATAATACAACTATTTCGTTAGCTAGGCATGAATAAATGATAAATTACTGTCGTTTTTCTTACCAGTGAATTTAACAAATAATCACAAATCTTTAATTTAAGTTAATTTTAAAAACTGTGATTAATTGTCAAATTGTTGTTGATTGGAGGTGTACAAAAAACTGAGCCACCCCATGGTTTTAAATTATTTCGATTTTTTTTTTTATCTCTTGGCATATATTGTTACTAGCTGTACATAACAAAATTCAACTCAACGCAATTTTAGTATTTACATCATATATAAAAAAATAATGTTATTCACGACAAATAAATTAAGTCACAGTTTGTTATAAATTAGAAGTTGATTAAATTTCAGGTCAAAATTAACAATTAATTTTAATTACACATTTTATGGGATTCACGACTTTTTTACCACACATTTCATATATTTTTATGAATATCTATTAAAAATATAATTTTAGTCAACCCCCAAAAAGGGCTAAATCTATTCTAAATGACATGTTAGTGTGATGATGAATAGCATTATTTTACAACAAATGAAACTAAGGGCCCGTTTAATTGCAAATGTGGAAGATGGATGGAAAGAAAATGCTTTATAGGGAATAGATTTGTCTATAAATTATTTTACTGTAAATTGTAATTAATTGTGTTTGATTGATATAATTTTTCATGGAAAATGTTGAAAGTTTGGTGTCCATTTGGCTTCGTTTTTTATGAAAATTATCCATTAAAGTAACAATATTTTCTACCATTAGGTCTAGAATTTGTTTCAATTGCCAAAAAAAAGTTAAAAAAATAATAATACCGAATATCATTCGTTTGACTTTGTTTTGCATGAAAATTTTCAATAAAAGTGATTTTTTTTTTTTACCATTGTGTCTAGAACTTTTTTCAATTGTAAAAAAAAAAACCCTGGAAAATATTTTCCCAAAAAAATTTGTCTATCAAACACTACAAAAGTTGGAAAATGTGTGCTATGAAAGCAAACGGAGCCTAAAGGCCGAAACGGATTAAAAAAAAAGGAAATTATTGAAAATAGCCCAAATTTGAGGATAGCCTTTCCAAAATACCCTTTGACTATTTAAAGGTAGTAAACTACCAAAACTATCCCTAATTATAGAAATTACAACTAAAGTCATCATAGTATAAAGAAAATAACAATTAAGTCCTAAAAGATTTATTTTAATCTCAAAGTTATAATATTTTCTCAAATTAACTTAACTATGACTAATAATAATTATAAAATGAAAAGACCTAGAACTAAAAAATGTCCATATAAAATTAAAACAAATGCAAAAAATAAAAAAGAAATTGAATTTGAAAATGAAATTGATAAAATATGATATCAAGAACAATTATATGCAGCTCAAAAAATATTAAAATGCTTTAAAGAAAATTTTGCCAGAGGAATGGTTAGATCTATAATCATAAAAGATATACAAGATATAATAAATAAATTAGAAAAAAGGAAAAAGAATATCTCAAAATATAATATACCTTTTAAATCAAATATAAATATAATAACAGATCTTGATATTATAAATTCTCAAACATTATTAGATTTTGAAGATTTAATTAAAAACTTATAGATGGGGATATACCTATCACAAATAGATTACCCCAAGAATATAAGAAATTAAGGTTTGATTTAACTTTCAGATTTTACATATCCATAACTAATAATAGATTAGATTTTGACAAATTAAAATGATACATAGAATATACGACTATTTAAAGATTAATTAGATTTTAGATTTTAAAAATTTTAAGAATTATTTGATTTTTGTTCGCTCCAAGTAGCACCCCCTTTTTTTGGTATCAGAGCCATAGAGATCATGAACATTACAATTATAAAAACAGATTGGTATTACAAAGCCCCTGTTTGAGCCACCTTTTTTGAAAATGAGAATGAAAAATATAGCCGTTATTGGGGCCCACACAAGAGATAGAAAATTTGAATTTAAATGTTGATGTGATGGATAACGGTCATATTTTTCATTTTAGTGAGGAAAAAATATGGCTCAAACGGGCCCAAAATAGAAGAAGAAAAAAGAAGTTATATATTTTTAGAACATATTCCTAAAAAACTAAAAACAATAACATTAATGATAATTAAAGAATTACCTCAAGAAGTAAAAGAACAAATTATAGATAACATTATATTAGGATCATTAAGAGATGAATATATATATGAAAAAATTATCATAGAACTTGAAAAAGAAGAAATTATGTTATATTGCAAAAATTATAAATTATAGAATTATAAAAATAGATAATTATTATAAATTAGAAACAGAAAGATAAAATTATATATTTTTAGAACCTATACCCAATAAGTTAAAAATAATAACATTGAGAGTAATTAGAAAATTACCTAGAGAAATTAAAGCACAGATATTACATAAATTAATAATAGAATCAATAAAAGAAAGATATATATATATATATATATATATATATATATATATATATATATGAGAAAATAATAGAAACTTTTGAAAGAGAAGAAATCAAGTTATATTATAAAGAAAAAATATAAATCACTCTAAACAAGTTATAAAATAAAATAGTTTTTAAATAACTAATGGAATTAATAGAAATAAAAAAAATCTTAGATAAAAAATTAGCAAGAGTAAGAGAAATAAATCTACAAATACATGATGAACTTTTAAAACCCAGAGAAATAACAAGATCACAACAAAAATAAATATTAAAATTAAAACAAAAAAGATATAAAATAAAATCAAGTTATTACGACAAAATGAAAAAATTAACAAATAATGAACTAGCAAAACAAAAATATAAAAGAATAATAAAAAATTGTAAAGATACTGAATGTAGAACATATTACTTAAATCAATCAAAGAAAAGATGACAAATCATGTTAATAGGTGAGTATGTAAAAGAATTAAAGACACTAATAAAAATATTAATAGATGATGTTCAAAATATAAATAATGAAATTAAAGAAGTAAGAAATGATATTAATATTCTAAAACTTGAAATAATAAAATTAAAAGAAAATAATAAAGGAAAAGATAATATAATAGACAAAAAAAACTTTTAGAAAAAGAGATGTCTAGAATAGGGAAAAAATATACTGAACAAGAAAATATAATAATAGAAACAGGTAGTATGAATGATGAATTTAGGAAAAAGATTTTATCAAAAATAATGGAAGAAAAAGAAAAAATGGAAAAATCTAAAGAAAAAATATTAGGAAAATCAGAGATTAAAAAAAATCAAGATAATATAGAAAACAAAGATGAATGAAGAATTAGATTTACTTATGGAAAATATTGATCAATTAAGTTTAGAAAATTTAGATGAATATCAAGTCCTAATGAATAATGGAGGAGGACCAAATAGGGCAGAATCCTCTAACAAACAAGAAATACTAGACACAGATGAAAGTTATACACCTATATACAGTAAACCATATAGACAATATTATGACAAGATAAGAAATAGACAACCACCAAGAAGAAACAAATATAAGAATAAGTTTGAACCAAATGATAATTATGATAAACTCGTTAATCATTGAGGAGCAAAATTAGATTTAGATTGTAAAATAAATATTAAGAAAACCTTAGTAACTTTGGCAGATTCAATAATATTATTCTTTTTATATAATAAAGATGATGTATGGGAAAGTACTGAAAAAAGAATAGACTTTTTAGTAGCATATTTTGAAGGAAATGTTAGGAATTGGTGGGATGAAATAAATAATGATACAAAAACATTAATAAAAAGAAATGTACAAACATAAATAATAAAATCAGATAGAGAATGTATAGAAAGATTAGTAAACTATATTTTAGATGAATTCTTATGAGAATATTGGACAAGAAATTTTGATGGAGAAGTAATAAAAGAAAAAGAAAATGCTAGAATAAAATTAATAAACCTAACAATATGTGATATGTGTAAAATTCAAGAATATACGTGTAAATTTAAAGAATATTACTATATCCAATTTTATAGTAATGAAAATCAAGATGTATATAAAGATATGTAGTATAATAAGTTATCGGGATCATGTGGAATATATTTCAGAATAGAATTTGAGAAATATATTTTTAAAAAAATCCTGGAACACCTAGATCTTTAGGATCAAGAATAAATTTTTTATTTAAAAGACTTGCATATATATGTCAACAAAGATAATCGATGAAAAAATCAAGAAAATTAACCAAGATATATTGTGAAGATATGGAAAAATCTACACAATGGGGATGTAATCCTGAAAGGAAAAATATTAAGAGAAAACTAAAAATTTTTAAATTTAAAAAATTTAGAAATTTTAAGAAAAAATATATAAAACCTAGAAGAAAATATTATAAAAGGAAATATAATCTAAATAGACAAAAAAAAAAAAAAAACAAACCTTATAAAAAAAAAGCCAATGCAAATATTGGAATTGTAGAGAAATATGACATATAAGCCATGATTATAACAATAAAAAAGTTAAAATATTACAAAAAGAATATTTAGAAATAGAAAGTGAATTAAGTGAAATATCAGATATTGAACAATATTATAATCAAGAAGTATATAAGTGAAACAAATTTAGAAGAAAATAATGAATCTAAATCTGAATAAAGAAATTGAAAAAATAAAAAGAGATAATATAGATAAATAAGAATATGAATGAATGGAAGGTTATAGATTAAAAGTAACATCTGATAATAATAAATTCAAGAAAATGCGAAAATTATCTTTAGATTTAAAAATAGGAAAATTGGAAGCAATAAATAAATATCATAAAATTGAAAAAGCTATAAATGTTAGAACAATTCAAGAAACACATAAATTAAATCTCTTAACAAAAAATACAGTAGATAAATTGTTAACAAAGATTAATAAAAAACAACGAGTAAAAATCCAATATGTTTATTTAGCAGGAATACAAATGATGTTTAAATCATTATTTAGGAAATGAATAGATTCATCTTTGACAGTAAGTTTACATGATGGAAGAATAATAAATTTAAAAAATAGTCATTTGAGAACAATAGAAGGAAATTTGGCATACCAAAAATTAGTGTTTACTTGTTACCCAAAATATTGTGTCTTAATAAAAGACAAAAATTTCAATGAAATCTTAAAACTACATTTCAAGCTACATAGGGATGATATAATGGAACCAGGAGACAGGATTATGACTATAGAATATAGAGCTTTGTACACATTTACTAACTCCAATTATGGAAATATATACTCTAGAAAATCATACATAGAAGTTCATAAGGAATGTAAGGATATTAGCAAAATAATAGAACCAATCAAACAAATAAGTTTAATTCCTAAAGAATATTAATTTAGTATAATCAAAGATAAACCTAAAATAACAGAAGATAAAGAAGATAATTATTCTGATAAAATAATGTTTAGAGATGGAAGATTAATTAAAAGATCAACAAGTCTTAGATTACCTAGAAGACAGTTAGAAAGAACTAGTAATATAAAAGAAATTAAACTTTATAGAAATGCTGGAAATATGAAGATAGAAGGAGAATATTATAATGGAAGAGAACATATTAAATGACCAAATATACTAATAGATACAGGAGCAAGTGAATGTCATATAACTTCAATTAGAAATAAAGGATTAATAATTCGTAAGGTTGAACCACATAGATATGTAAATTTTAATGGACAAATACATACTACAGAATTAGAAGTCAAAGTACCAATAAAAACAAGATGAATTAATATGGTAGTACCATGTTATATGGATAATAGTATTAATACAAATTCTCATATATTATTAGGAATAATGTTTCTAAATGGATTAGAAGACTATAGTATAAAAAGAGAATGATTATATATAACACATAATGATCAAACTATATTATGCAAAAAAGGATAAATGAATAATCAAATAAGGTTTTCATTAGATGTATATATACAAGTTACCATAGTAGAAACAAATATAACAACTTGTGTCTTAATAGATACATGAAATGATATAACAATATTTAAAAACTTTTTAATAAAATCATGGAATAAAAATAGTAAAATAAAGATAACAAGAATAACAGGAGAAAGTACACAAATAATTAATAGTGCTGATAAAGTCAATATAATACTTGGAAGTAAACACGTCATAATAAACAAAATATACAGTTATAATAAATTAGAATGTGATATATTATTAGGAAATGACTTTATATAATAATTTCAATATTATAAACAAAATAATTATATGATAATGTTACAAACACCATGTGCACACTTATTAAAAATTTCGAGGGAATTTAGATCTTATAGAGTTCAGTCAGCCTAGCGTGGTGATAAATGGGAGAAAAAATCAATTATAAATAGAGATATAAATACAAAAACCTTATACAAAAAAGTCTTGAAAGCAGAAATAGAAATAAACATAGAAAAAATCATATAACAATTAGAAAAGGCATGTGGAGAAAATCCATTATTATTTTGGAAACCATACTATTCTAAAGCCAAAATAGAACTAATAGAGAATGTTATAATTAGAGTTAGACCAATGATGTATACTATACAAGATACACAAGAATTTAAAATCCAAATAAAAGAACTACTAGAACAAAAATTTATTAGATCTAGTTATGGACCCAATAGTAGTCCAACTTTTATGGTTATGAAACATTCTAAGCAAGTTAGAGGAAAAATCAGAATGGTAATCAATTATAAAGAATTAAATAAATATGCTAAATTTGATGGATACTTTTTACCAAATAAAGAAGTTCTAATAAACCTTGCAAAAGGAAAACAATATTATTCCAATTTTGATTGTAAATCAGGCTTTTTGCAATTTAAGATGGAAGAAAATAGTATACAATATACTGCATTTAATACACCTCAAGGTAAATATGAATTGTTAGTAATGCCTTTTGGATTAAAAAATGCACCACAAATATATCAAAGAAAAATGGACAATATATTTAGAAAGTTTGATGAATTTTTAATTGTATACGTTGATGATATATTAATATGTTCTAATACTAAAGAAGAGCATAGAAACCATTTGATGCAATTCATAAATGAATGCAAAAAGGAATGAATTGTCCTTTCAAAAAAGAAAGCTATGATAGAAAGACAAGAAATTGATTTTCTTGGATTATCAATAGATAAACGAGGAATAAAATTGCAAATCCATATATCCAAAAAGATAGAAAGTTTTCCAAATAAATTAGAATCAAAAGAAAAAATACAAAATTTATTAGGATATTTAAATTATGCAGAAGGATTTATTGAAAATCTTTCAAAAAAGAGACATAAAATACAAGTTTTACTTATAAAAAATACACTAAAGGATGGAGTGAGGAACATACAAATATATTTAAATCATTAAAAGAAAAATGCAATAATTTACCAAAATTAAGATTGCCAGATGAAAAGGATAATTTGCTTGTTAATACCGATGCTTCTGATAAGTATTTGGTAGCCATATTAAAAACATATTTAAATGAAACTTGTAGGTATTCAAGTGGAACTTTTAACCAAGCAGAAATAAATTTTACTACTCATAAAAAAGAATTGTTAGCAATTATTAGAGGAATAAAAACGTTTCTATTATTCCTATTATCTAAAAAGTTTATTGTTGAAACTGACAATTCTAATGTTACATGATCAATTAAAAATAAGTTACCAATGGAGCCTCAATATAGGAGATTGCACAAATGACAAACATATTTGTCATTTTATAATTTTGATATTATTCATATTAAAGGTATATACAGTTAAAGGATTAGACGATTTGTTAGAAAGAATATTTGAAAAATAGAAAATATTAAATTCCAACTAAAAAATATAGATAAACTGTTTGAAGAATATGATAAACTTTAAAAAAAATATGAGCAAAAAATAGCAGATTATGCTAATACATTAGATCAAAGAATAGATTTATATATTAAAATTCAAGATATATGAATAAATCCAAAACTTACTTTAAAATAAAATGGCATGTCTTGCAATAAAGAAAACTATTTCATTAATGGTAAAATAGATTTTTTTATAAAAAACTTAAAAGGGCTAATTGACCTGCTAGTTTGAAAAATCTCCAAAAAAAAATGATTTTATTCGGATCCAGGCTAATCCAACCCGTTTCAACATAACAAACCCAACATGGCTTTTAAGTTAATGGATCGGCCCATATATAAATATAGAGCTAGGGTTTATTATTTCACTACAGCTTTAAAGAAGAGTCGCGCACCGTGAAAGAGAGGGAGAGGGGAAGAGAGAGACGCCGCCTTGTAGATTGTTGCCACCACCAGCAAAATGGTCTGTTATCTTCATATACGTGTTTGATTTCTCCGTATTAATGCTGATATAGACTTGTTATTGTATGTTAAAGAGCTTAAATGCAATAAGTTGAACAAGTACGAACTTAATTGATTTGGACTCAGATTTTTATTAGTTGTTTTTTCATGGACAATTTAGTATTTCCAATTTTTTAATTTCAGTCTTCACTCGGCATTCAACAAAATATTACTGGATTTGGATGACTGTTTAGATGGGTTGTGTACGAGGGATTGGGATACTTTGGAAAACTGTGCCTGAATGTGTTGTATAATTTTCATCGCACTTCTTGTTTTAAAGTAATGCTTAAAATGCAATTCGCTTACTGCAGTTATATCCTTGCCTGTTCAGATGAATAGATGATGACTTTGCCCCAATTTGTACAACCACATATTAAGTACCAAAAGATTCATACAGTGAGCTTTGTACGGCCATATAACTAAAGGATATCTTTTTCTTTAGTTTTTCAAAGAAATACCTCATGACATAATATGTGGAAGCTCTTATGAGCTGTATAACGAATCCTGGAAAAAAGAGAAAGGGCTTGAAACCTCTTAATGTCGATTGGTTACTCTTGCTATTTTGTTTGCCCCGTATTTCATACAATTCTGCCTTTATAATCATGACTTTGCTTGTGATTTTGTATTGGTGCGGTATTACAGGCTAGAGGTTTGAAGAAACACTTGAAGAGGCTCAATGCCCCAAAGCATTGGATGTTGGACAAACTTGGTGGTGCTTTTGTAAGTTAATTGTTCTGATATAGTTTTGTGGTTTAATGCTATTTTTTTTAATACCCATTCGATGGTGTTTATGCTTCCGTAAGGCCATGTGCTCACTTGTGACTAATTTCTTAATCTTTTCAATGTAATTTGTCTAGGCACCCAAACCTTCTTCTGGACCGCACAAATCCAGGGAGTGCTTGCCATTGATTCTTATTTTGCGCAACAGGCTGAAGTATGCTCTGACATACCGTGAAGTAATTGCCATCCTGATGCAACGCCATGTCCTAGTTGATGGGAAGGTTAGGACTGATAAGACCTATCCTGCTGGTTTTATGGGTAAGCACTCGCCATGTTATTTTTCATTTTGGAGCTTGATTTGGTATGCCTAAATTATGATTCCAGTGCATGAATTCAAGATAATTTAGTAATTAGTACTTGATGTACCAAAGCGTTCAATCTGGAGGATGATATGTCCAGGTGCTTTTGTAAATTTATAATGCTGTTTACACTTATATTGTGAAAGGTTTTCTGAACTCCATTGATTGTAGCAATTGGCTGAATTGGTGCTGCAAATTCTTTTGCTTTGTTATATTGATATCTTCTCCCTTTCCACCTTGTTCCTAGATGTTGTTTCTATTCCAAAGACCAATGAGAATTTTCGTCTACTCTATGATACAAAGGGTCGATTCAGGCTCCACTCCATCAGGGACGAGGAGGCCAAGGTCTGTTCGTGTAACCCTTGTTTATTACAGTGTGGATGGGCATAAACTATCTCTTGATTTATGTAGGGACATGTCTATGTGAATGTATACATATTTGTACTGTTTATGCTCTGTACCATCCGAGGAAAATAGACTAAAATAAATGAACCTTTCTTCTATTTTCATAGGAATTGCTGAAAACCTGGAGAGTATTATTAAGCACCAAATTTGCACACACTATTAAAGAACATGCAAGCCATTCTAACAGCCAGTGCTCTGTCATTCTCTTGTTGATTTATCATAATAAAAAATCTTACATGTTTTTATTTTTATGGTAATGTAGTTTAAGCTTTGTAAAGTCCGATCTATTCAGTTTGGAAAGAAAGGAATTCCCTACCTCAACACCTATGATGGAAGGACAATTCGCTATCCAGATCCGCTCATCAAGGCAAATGACACCGTTAAACTTGATCTCGAGACAAACAAAATTGTTGATTTCATCAAGTTTGACGTTGGGAATGTTGTGATGGTGACTGGTGGAAGAAACAGAGGACGTGTTGGAGTCATCAAGAACCGTGAGAAGCACAAGGGAAGCTTCGAAACTATCCACGTCCAGGATGCTGTTGGGCATGAGTTTGCTACCCGTCTAGGCAATGTTTTCACCATTGGGAAAGGTACAAAGCCTTGGGTGTCTCTTCCAAAGGGCAAGGGTATCAAGCTGTCCATCATCGAGGACGCCAGGAAGCGACTTGCTGCTGCCCAATCAGCGGCCACAGCATAAATTATCTTGTTTTATTCGAAGTTGTCTTTTGGTCATGTTAATTAGTTTGTACTTTTCCCGTCTGGATTTGTATGCTGGGTTGATGGCACAATGTTGGTTATTATAGGATCTATGCTGGAAAATCTGTTTTGTTTCAAGTACAATTTTTACCTGTCTTGTTTCAAATTTGGATTAGTTGGGTAACAAATATTGGAAACTAAGGTTTTCTAAACTTAGATATTTTGCGTGATTTTATTTATATCTGTTGAAATCTAAAATTGCTTCCACGGAGCGTGATTTTGGTTTCATAACACAATGGGCAATGTTTCTCATGCCAGTCTGTATAAGCTCAGTTTTGTTTTAGGCTTTAGCTGATGTCTGAAAACGGGAGAAAAAACAAAGCGATGGAAGTTTTGATGGTTGTTGGGTTCCTCTGTTTTATGCTTGAAGTGAACTTGAATATTGGAAGAGATGAAGATTGGAAACTGAGGTATGTAGGTTTGGATAGAAAATTTGGGAATGCTCCAAGTTTAAGAGTTCACTTTCATGACTCGGATACATGGTTAAAGGCAAAATGATCTTCCCAAATTATGCACCCTTCTCGTTAGAAATGTTACCCAAGTCAAATTCACTCCTTGTACTGTTAATGCTAAGTGGTGAACTCAAATTTCATTGCCTACGTTGTGAAAATCTCGTGGGCCTTAATGTGTGAGGGATGTGTATGAAAACAGTTTAAGCTCTAGTTATACAGTTTCTAGAGTCGTCTTCCTGGCATACCATAAATCAGGAAATGTAACTCCATAATGCTTTACAGAACATCATCATCTCCATAATTTTTATTTTACAAAGCAAAATTCAGACAATACAGTGCTCATAAGACAAATTAAGATAAATACTGATGTGATAGCAGAGACTCCTTCACAGTGCACCATCACCTTCATGTAGGAGCATCTGATTAAAGTGCCACACTCCTGCATATGCACAAATAAATGCAGTGCTCATAAGAATGAAAATAAGGAGAGAAGTGAGTTTATCATATGCGGAACCAGCTTTTTAGCAGCAGTCATACCGTGTCCTTTCCCTACCATCCTCAACTGAGTGACATAGTCTGCAACTTTTTTAATGGCTTCAACCTGGAAAAGACGGAAAAACTTGAGTAACCATAGTCTTGCTCTTGCAGGCCTATATTTCGGTTTAACTTCTACCTACAGTTGCACGTCACTTGTGTGGCTGCACTTGCATGGCTAGGGCATGTTTTGTGTAGATTTAAAGACGCTCTCGTTCAAAAATGTGATTTTACTCAAAACATGATGAAAATTAACACGGTCCATTATGGTTATTAACAATCTTGCTCATTTACGGCTTCCAATAGATGTAGCAATGACGCGAAAAAAGATTCAGTTAATCAAACTCAAATATATTGAGAAAAAGATTTTGTTTTTGTTATTGATTACTTTAAATCCAGGGATTTGTGATAAGACCAAAAATACTTTTTCCTTTGCTTTTTGTTCACTGAACTTCATAGAACATTGGTTACTTGCACTTTATATATTGAATATCATTTTGGTTTTATAGCTAGGCATATATTACCATGTGCAACAAATAGATGGAGGGTGTGTAAATTGAAAACAGAACCAAGATAGAAAAGTATACATAAACATTAAAGTTTACCTGCTCCTGCAAATATTCAGTCTCTATGAAATCTGCCAACTGGGGATCATTGTTACTATCAGCAACCTGCCATGTCAAGGATAAAAATCATGTCATTAACTGTGACAAAGTTTTACGCTCATTGTCAGCCTGCCGCAACCATCCGTTATCTGAGCTTGGACCGAATTTAAATGGAAAACTGCGTAAGTTTATCCAAGGAATTGGAAAATAACAGCATAAAGAGGTCAGAGGAGGCTTACGCTATGAAGGTTCAGAAGTTTCTCATTTGTTAACTTCTCCAAGGACAACGCTATTTCCATTGCTGAAGCAAGAGACAAAAACAGGAACAATCAGAACTAATCATGGATTCATAGTAGGACAGTATGGAAAGGTTTTTTTTCCCCCTAATTTTGGATGAAAATTTCTATTTTAACAGAGTCCTGTATGGTTTGTAGAGCTTAACAAACTTACCATACAACGCATCACCCTTCTCTACATGTTCAAACTCTGCAGGGGGGTTTAGTATAGTGTGCAACTTCACTTTCCCTCCTCGGATATTCTATTATTAGTTGAAATCAAAAGAACAGCATATTATATTTGCATTTAAAACAAAACAAACCCCTTAACTTAAATGAGAGAAATCTAATTCTTTTTTTTCACTTTGTGATGTTTCAAAGTTTATTTGACTTCATATTAATAGAGTATAAATTTTTTGTTGTGCGATGCACGTGAGTTACCTGATATTTCATTAGTTTTTGAGCGTGATCTCTTTCTTCTTCACTTGAATCCTTGAAAAATCTGACCACCATATATTCATTTAAATCAGGAAACGAAAAAAAAAAAAAAAAAAAAAAGGATAAACAAGACTCTTGAGAATTGTTGTAGTTACTTGGCAAGGCCTTTCAAAGCAACATTGTCCCGATCGAAGTATGCATACATGGAGTGGTACGCATAAGACACACTGTACTCCACGCTGAGAAAAACCACAAGAAAAATATGTAAGCGGCGATCGATAATATTAAACCATCAAGAACTTTGTCTCCATACCATATTAAACCATATCATCTAAAGATTGAATGAACTTATTTACTAATAATATTCCTTCAAAAAATAGGACTCTCTATTAACATATTGAATCATTTTTTAACAATAATTGGTCAAGAACTCACCTGATCTGCTCATTAATTGCAGCCTCGCACTCTTCTGAGAATCTCTGGCGAGCAAGTGAAACTTGGGGAACTATTGGGACAATAAAGTCATCCCTCTTAACCTCTTCAAATGGCTGAAACACAACACCAGTAAGAGACATAGTAGCTGTTTCAGACAAGGCATAACGTGCGAATCCATTATCACGCTTTCTTGACAAAGCAAGATTTGAAAAAGAGGAAGAACATGACAATAAACTCAAGTTACAAGATGATGGAGGTGAAAAGGCATTGGCACTACCAGTATTTAGAAGGAGCCCAGGATTAGAACCCTGCAGAGAAATAGCTGAAATTGTTTCAAGAAACATTTTCTCAAAAAGGGATCAAGATTGGATCAACAAACTTGATTTAGTAATTTGGTGTGAAAATCTTGAGGTGCAGATGGTTGAATTATATAGGAGAGTTAAAGAACATGGAGTTGATTTGGAGCCGTTGAACACGTGACAGGTGTAGCGTGAAATCCTGTCCAAGTGGACAGGGCGTGTGTCAAACTCGTGGCCTTATCCAGAATCCAAGATAATATACGAAATGCATCACTGTCGGGAAAGGTCTTCTGGAGGATACGTCTTTTGTTTGTTTTTTGGCCATAGAGTTTATCAGAAAAGTTACAATTACTTGTAACAATGTAACTCTACATCGAGAGCACGTGAAGGTTGAAATATGTATCAATATATAGACTGGTTACGTTGATTAGTGCCAGTTTATTTTTCCTTTTTATATTCTAGCGCGAGGCCTTATCTTCTATGGAAATTTGGCAATTGATTATGGGATGGCACGCCTTTCATTGTATTTTGTTTTTCAATTCAACCTATTTAGTTTATAAAAACTATTCAATATATTAGATAAAAAGAGCACCAGTGGTCTAGTGGTAGAATAGTACCCTGCCACGGTACAGACCCGGGTTCGATTCCCGGCTGGTGCATTTTTTTTCCTCATAAATCTCACAGGTTTTTCTCTATTTCTGCAAATGGATTGTCAATTAAAAAACGTGTATTTTTACTTATTTTTAGAAAGAAATTGACTGTCTTAACAAAACTAGGCAACCAGGTTGAACATGTAATAAATACTTCTAGAGCATTAGCATTACCATTTTCCAACTACGATTCCAGACTTAAGCATTGAGTGATTTGCGCGAGAATCAAAAGGCCAAGCACATTGAGGCAATCTGCTCGAGGGAGGGATTTGGCACCGACGCTTATCTGTTTATTAAAATAAGAAAGGAGCATAGACTTGACCTCCGATATAAAGATAAAAATGGCACTAGTCTTACTAAAGATGGATAAAACGTAATACTAATGTATGTGCTCTAGATTTACTTGTAGCCAAAAGAAAATCGAGGAATTTATTTCCCATAGCTCATGATATGTGATATTTAAGTTTTTCTAACAAACAATGAGGTGTTAGTTTGACTTTTTTAAGAAATGATTGTCTTGCTGAATAATTCAAAATCATGTGAGATTAACAACTATCCATGTTTATGCACCACTAATAAAAAAAACTTAAATAATCATGAGTTCAAATTCTTCGCTTCTTGTTGATTTAGCCCCTATTTGTTTACCATTTTATCAAATATTATTTTTTACAGTAAACAATCTCCATCACATATTCACCCAATAAAATATTCTACACACAAACATATAAAGTTACTTTAATTTCAACCACATATTCTCCAAAAAATACTATTTATTACATCATTCTTTTCCCAATAATGGGAGACAAACACACCCTTAGCTCTTTCTGGATGATATATAATAAGGTAGTTGAATGAAGTTGGAGCAAATGACAAAACACGTGTAAATTAGTTCTTAGGGTTAAGGGATAAAAATATCACATCGAATAAAAATGAAAACATAGACCAACTTATAAAGAATTTGATTACTTCTCTTAATAATGTTAACATTTTAAGATAGAACCCCAAATTTTAATATGGTATCAGAGTCCGTTAAACTCCAACGAGCTATTCGATCCGATTAAGATTCAAGAAATTTGAGCACAAGGATTTCAAGATTGATCTATTCAAACGAGCGACCATTTTGCGGGGACATGTTAAGGGATAAAAATCTACATCAAATAAAAATGAAAACATAGACCAACTTATAAAGGATCAAGTTACTCCTCATAATAATATTAATCTTTTAAAATAGAACCCAAAATCTTAATACTTAGAACGTGGAAAATTTGATACAACTTCCATTTCATTGCAAGAATCCTCCTCTTAGACTTTGTGATTGTTGTTATTTATCTAACTAGGGATTCTTTATCTACTTCACTGAAGTCTCCAATTGCCTTTCACGATTTATAGCTAAATTATTCTTACCCTGCAACTTCTCGCAATCCCTTTTGATGGGTCCTTTCATCTTGCAGTAAAGCATACACTATTGCTGAAATTTACCCTCGACTTGCCCATTCGCCTATCACAATAAACCACAAGAGCTTCATCATCCCTGGAACCGGCTCCAACCAGATGCTTCATCTTCTCCTTCGAGAATAAAGCATCATACACGTCTTCAATGGTGAGTGTGTCATGACTGTACAGAATCGTGTCCCTGAACGACAAAAACAAATCAGGCTGCGAGCATAATAGGATTAAGGCCAAGTCTTCTTCATCATATTTTATCTCTAACGTCTCCAGATCAGCAATGATCTCCTTAAAACACAGCCAGATGATCTTCCGTGATCGGCCTTCTGCCATGCGATGAGAATAAAGCCTCTGCTTCAGATGCAATTTGCTGGCCAAACTTTTGGTCATGCTAATTGCTTCAGTTTTAACCATAATGCAGCTATTGTCTTCTCTTTCAAGACGTCCTGAAGAATATTGTTAGATATATGAAGATGAATCTATGAAAGTGCCTTGCGATCCTTACGTTGTTTCTCCTCTGTTGTCCAAGTTGTGGGCATCTAATCTAATCCCAACAAAGTATCATCCAAATCCATCTGTGTCAATATAGCTCTCATCTTCACGTGCCACAATGAAAATCTTGTACTTCGATCCAACAACGAAATATCATACTTTATGGTAGTCATCGATAACAAAAAATCTCGAACAAATCAAACATTGTGCTTTGCGAAACTGTTGAACATTGTCTATAATACCACTTGTTAGGAATTCGAGGAGGTGATATGGCACGATATGAAGTATAGATCGCACAAACTAATAAACAATAACAAGATTTAAAAGAAAAGTAAACAAGAAAATGAAATTGGTAGAGGAACAAAATATTTTATTAATGACAACCAATTGAAAGAAAATACAATTTCTGCAATCTTCTACTGCTTTTAACTACATAAATTGAATGAAGAGTCTACTATTTATAGGAGGCATGTCCAGGCCTTAGAATTAACCTAAAATATGGAAACTACGCTAAAAGTAGTGTAAACCTGAAAAAGAATGAAACAAAACCACGGTCCGTCGCTCGAGTGACAGGTGGGCGATGAACTCTCTGTTCCAATTTTGCTTCTCTCACACAAGTGATAACCGAGAGTTCGTCCAGCACCGTCAATCCACATTTTTTCCTTCTTGGAATCTTCGAGCACAAAACTCCACAACGCGAAGCCCTAGACCCAATTTGAATCGGATTTAGGTCACAAAACCCAACAACCAGAAATGGTGTTAGGTTGTGACTTAGATTCCATGTGATTTGGAAGTTTGATTCATATAGGACGCCTAGATAATGTTAGTTTGGAAGCCTGATATGATAAGGGATCAAATTTCATCATGGATTGAGAGTTTGATTGGGAAAATGACTTTAGAATGGATAAGAAAGTGTTTTGTAAGGTCAAAGACGTGATGTCTAGGCCACGGATTCACATCAATGGTGTAGAACATGGGCATTGGGACACCAAAAGGTGACGTCGCAATGCCAAAAGCCTATTTAGCTAGCAGGCAGCTTGCGCAGCCACAGGTACGGGAAGAATCCCATTCCTGATTGGTTTCTGATGTGTTTTTTCTGCTCTACTTTATCTATAATTCCAAGATTAGGCTCTTATATATACTCCATGAGGTGTAGGTTTTTCATAGACTCAACATAACAGTTAGATTATTGTTGTATACATTAAAAACTTGAGAAAATTGTTTAGATTTAGATTGACAGTATCAAATCTTGTAAATACAATTTTAATTTCTTGGTATATGAAATTCTCATCGTCTTCCACATAAATCTTGTGTTCTTGTGCTATCCATTATTTTCATATTACTCTTATTTTCTCATCTTTATTATTTGGTGTGATTTTACAACAAATGGGGATGACAGCCTCATCATTGTGACCTTCCAAGGTTCTCCCTTAACCTCCCATTCACACATACAAACACACACATGCGCGATGTTAATAATTAATGATTGCTTACACAGCTTGTACTTGGCATTTAATGGTTCTTTTGTGATGTCAATGTTCAATGCTACTGCATTGTTGGAGAAGTTAAGAGGGAAGAAGCTTCTGTATGTAGGGATTTCGTTGAATCAAAACCAATTCAATTCGATGCTGTGCTGTGCTTAATTAATTGAGCCTTCGATCCCTTCATCAATATCTAAAAACTGATCTGGAAAGGCAACTCCATCATCTTTAAGGACACTATAAGACAAATTTCTTCATTTCTTGAAATTCATAACCAGGGTGTTATAATATCTACAATTTTTCACAGCTGATTTTCTGATAGTCATATCATTTACAATGATCATGTTTTTCATGTTAAATCCAATAAGGAATACAATGCCACCAACGAATTCTATTGGTCTCCTTTGTTGGTTGAATCTAATTGCTATGGCTTATTGAACCATCAGGCTGAAACTCGAATAATTAGAGTTAAGGTAATTGAAAAGCATGCTAGGCAATGGACAGATGTAGATCTACTCATATTTGATTCCTTTATGTGGTGGTTGAAGCCAAAAATGAAACTTCCATGAGTACATTCTAAAAAACCCTAAATACTATGGAAATTCTTGTTTTGTTTTTCACAATATTTCCCATAAACTATATTTTTGGTATGATATTGCTGATCAAATGGGGATCATTTGGAAGCCCTGATGCAATATACAAAGAAGTCGGGATGAGGCATTGTCACTTTGAAATGGCTTTGTACACATGGGCAGACTGGTTGGAATTCCACATTAACAGAAATAGAACAAAGTTGTTCTTCATATGCCTCTCACCTTATCACTTTGTGTATGCTAATTACTTCTCTTTGGTTATGTAGAAAATTATGCTTGCACTGTAGAGAAATAACAAAAAATCTAGTCAAGTAACATCATTCATTAACGCCGCAGAGGTAAAGACTGGGGCATGGATACAAGTCGAAATTGCTACAGTGAATCCGAGCTAATTTGGAATGTAAGTTAATGAGGAAGTACAACTGATCGCAGGATGATGCAGATAGTGGAATCAGCAATACATGAGCTCAAAAAAAGAGGTTTAAAGGTAGAATACCTTAATATAACACTATTATGAATCAATCCCGATATCAAGAATATTTTGATATCAGTTGTTGAAAAACTAGTCCAATAATTAAAGAAGAAAAATATGGACAATAAGAAATTTAATGGATCACACAACAATCAAGAAAATTATGGAAAGGGAGAATTTATTATAATAAGAAATAACCAATTGTCTTACAAGATTTGATAATCTCAATCTAATCTAAACAATTCTCTCTTATTTCTAATATATACACAAAGATCTAATTATTATAATCTCTCTTTTCTCACATTTTTGTGTCTATTCCTTGTGGAGTATTAATAGAAGCCAAATCTTGAAGTTGTGGTGTCCAAAATGAAGTAAAAGTCCCAAAAATTTGGATAGAAAAAGAAAACCGCCAAATCTTGAAGTTTTGGGGCCCGAGCCCAGCCCGGGCATTCCGCCCCCTTTCCACAGTTTGGCGTTGCGGCGCCATTCCTAGGCGCTGTGGCGCCCGTCTCTCGGGTTCAACGCTCCAAAACATGCTTTTGGTCATCCAAGAGTCCTTCAAGTCAAACTCCTAATTATCATTGAAATTTAATTTTCGTAACTTTAAACTCTAAAAGCTCAAATACTTTAAACTTCCTCCAATCATCCAAACACCAAAAAACACTATCATATTTGATTCTCAATCAAACCATACTTCTAAACCAAGATTAAACAATCTTCATTCATACAACAATCTTCTAAATCACATAGAATTTTTGTCACAAAACCTAACAAACACAGTTTTCAGATTATAGGAAAGACGCTCATCCTATAATACCTTAATATAACACAGTTTTAATGATTTGTTGCATAGGCTTTGTAATAATTTGTTTTATGGGCCTTGCAATACATATTTTACTAATTAGCACATTCATCAATTCATTTGCAGTCTGTTGTCAGATTCTTTCAATTCGATTGTTTTAAAAGATCCAAAGCTTCTAGATACTCTTACGAGTCATTTATGTATTTTAATTATGATATACAAGTTTAAGACTGTGTTCATGTACTTGTTATGTATACGAACAACCTCAAGTATAGTACTTGTAACATTTTGTTAGATACACTTGTTCGATTGGAATCAGGGCTGGGAAAATTTGTGAAGTGATCACGTATTTGAGGCATTTGGTGAAGTCGATCCATGATACAAAGTAAAGTTTTCTTTTTGAGTTATCCTTCTCTTCTCTAAATCAGTCTACTATCTTCGATACAAGCAGATTAACACGCTCTCCCTGATAATATTTGTCCCCACCAGTAGTGTGCACACATATAAAAAAAAAATTCTGGTTTTTCTGTTTTGAAAATAATGATTGGCGAAAAAGTGACAGTTTATTATGAGCCTATGAGAAGACAACCGGATATCAATGGATAAAATTTGATGGATCATTTTTGAAATGATTAGTGCAACCAGGGGCGAATCCAGGGCTCGAGTTTAGTTAGGACGGACCGCGAACATTGAACGCTTACTGTCAACGGTCAACTTCCGTGATAACGGTGTTGTTTATTAATATTTAATTAAATGGTATTCAAAAAATCGTTCGGACTAGAATTAGAAGAACTAAATACACCACTAGAACTAGAACTAGGTACCAACTTCCATTTCGGATGAAAAAATCGTTATATAATCTATAAAATGTTCTAATTTATTTTTCAATCAAACATGCAATATATATTAACAAAATGTCAATATTCAGTTTACAATTAAAGTTAATTAAACAACCATTATTATATTAACAAAGTTGAAATTATTTATGTGCTTATATCAATTTTATGTTCTTATGTGATTTCACTTTTCGCAATCGATTTTTTTGTGAAAGAAAAGTGGAACTTTCTATTAATTAAATAAGTTTTGTTGAAAGTCTCTTTATGACACTAAGGCCAATTTTTTTACAAATTCATTCGTCATTAATTGACCAAACTCTCAAATAAATTGATTAGAGAAAAAAAATCAAGATGAGGGACAAATCACCGGTTAAAATGTTTCTATTTGCATTAAAACCAGTAAAATGAACATATATTATTTTGTTTCATTGAGTGTCACAAATTAGTGCTCGCCATGATGGTAAACCTATCAATATACTTTAGCAAAGGCCATAGGTTCAAATCCACTTTGCACTTTGTTTCCAAAAATTACAACATATTGGGCATTGGAAGGTTTCGAACCCGGGACCTCTGATTTAAAAAAGAAAGTGCCAACCAACTGATCTATCAAGAATGATTGTAAATAAGATGAAGTATCAGATATATAATATAAATCTTTTATCTATTCTCAAAAAAAAAAATTTCTTCTCGGCGAATCCAGCTAGGGCGGCCGCCCTAGCTGGCCATCCCCTAGATCCGCCACTGAGTGCAACATTACTAAGCCTACAAACTACACTACATATTGTAGCCTTATAATCCTCTCTTTACTTCTCAATAGTTGCAATTCTCTGGCAGCCCATCGCTTATGGACGAATATCCATGTCCAAGGCTACATAATTCGAGTTGACTATTTTACACCTCAATTTCATTGCAGCCATTCTCCTCGTAGAATTTGTAGTTGCAGCTCTTTATCTAACAGGGAAAAATCGACTCTTTGTGAAGCAACAGAGGATGGCAACTGATTCTGTTCAGCGTTGTGATTTGTTTTCGGGCAAATGGATTTGTGACACAAGCAGATTATATCCTCTGTACAAGGAGAAACAATGTTCTTTGGTGGAGGACACCTTAACGATCCATTACAAGATAACTTGTGTTTATCTATCTTGTGAAAACGTAGTATATCATTTTGGTATGCATGAATAAATGAAAGGTTCATTTAATGCTGATAGATGAATGAAATAACATTACTACAGGTGGTTGGAGTCTCGAATTCGAATTCGAATTCAAATCTGTGATTTAATTCAATCTAACAATTGGATGATTGAAATTGGTCAACTTTCTTTATTAGGCAACATATGTTATGAAATTGAGGCAAATTAATTAGATTGGTTGAACAATTGTTTCCTCATTCGTATATTTTGAACTTTTGGGTTCATATCTTCAGAGAATCTTAGAAAGAAAGCTTCTATGAGATTGCATTAATAGAATGCGAATGAGATGCCATTTACATAATCTTCCTCTTAGTATACCTCTGCTTAGAGATTTACTTTTAAGTTACTTTTCAATTCCATCTGTGATGCTTTCTTCCTTTTGTTAATGCCACTTGTTTTAATCAATGCTTCACAGATTTTAACTTGCTTAAGTTATTTGGCACTACTATTTCCTCATAGAACCAAAAAAAGAAGGTTGAGCAAATCGAGGCAAAAAGAGGCAAAGTACTTGTTGGTTGCTCCTAAATTTAAAACCAGGATTTGGTACAGGTTCCTACCTGTTTATTAAAATAAGAAAAAGGCGTAAAAAAGGTTTGAGGGTACGAAGACTCTACCTCTAATACGATATTTAAACCAAACCTTCAATACTAGACACTAGATGGACAAAATGCAATCCTAATGTTTACAAGATTTACTTGCAGCAAAAATAAAATCGTGGCACAAAAAGGTTTATTAATTGATTTGGCCATAGTTCATACTCGTTGATATTAATGTTCTAACAACAATGAGTTGTTCTTCTGATTTTCAAGAAAATGATTGACTATCTTACTTAGGAATTCAACAACGAGACATCAACTGCTGGGCACCATTTTAATGATGGTTCTTTGCTTCTTGTTTGATTGAGCTTACTGGATGATGCACAACAGGGAAGTTGAGGAAATGGCAAGCACACAAAAATTAGTTCTTGGAGCGTTGAACGTTAGATACAACTTTCATTTTGCAGGTCTCCTCCTCATAATATTTGTGATTGCTTCTGTTTACCTAACAGGGGGTAATCAATGCTTCCGGGGACTGCTGACGATGCCTTATGGGTTTGTCCAGCACTGTGATTTGTTTTCAGGAAGATGGGTTTATGATAACGTATCAAACCCTCTGTACAAATGGAAACACTGTTCTTTCATGGACGACGACTTTGCATGTGAGAAGTATGGTAGGAAGGACTTGAATTATCAGAAATGGCGATGGCAGCCTCATGATTGTGACCTTCCAAGGTTCTGTCTTCCCTCCTTTTTACATATACACGCACAGGGCAGTAAAATTTAATTATTGATTATAAAGTTTGTATTTGACAGCGTTTGTTAATTGAACTGATGGCTTTTTCTGTCAAATCAAGGTTCAATGCTATTGCATTGTTGAAGAAGTTGAGAGGAAAGAAGCTTGTGTTTGTAGGGGATACTTTGAATCGTAACCAATTCATGTCAATGCTTTGTCTAATTGAGTCATCGATCCCTCAATCATCATCTAAACCATCACTGGTCCGGAAAGGCAACTCCATCATCTTTAAGGCCACTGTAAGATAATTATTTCAGTTTTTAGAGATACTGCAAAATTCAGATCACTCCAGTTTCACCTTCCGTTATTACCTTTCATCGTTTAATGTCCGTGTGAGATTTAGATTTTTAAGCTGGGGTGATGAGGGCTTCATTATTAACTTGTGAGTCCTCCATATGCCTTCGAAATACATAACTTGGCTGTAGTAATATTTTCTATTTTTCGCTGTTCACTTGCTGATAGCCAACTGATCTAATATTGATTGACGATTTTCTTGTTAAATCAATGAAGGAATACAATGCCACAATCGAATTCTATTGGGCTCCTTTTCTGGTTGAATCTAATTGCGATGACGTGGGAATTCATGGTCTACAAGATTGCATAATTAGAATTAAGGCAATTGAAAAGCACGCTAGGTACTGGACAGATGCAGATATACTCGTATTTGATTCCTTTGCGCGGTGGTTGGGGTCGAAAATGACACTTCTGTGAGTACATTATAAGAAACTAAGTATATGATGCAAACTCTTGTTTCGTTTTTCGGATTCTCCAATATACTTTGGTTCTAAGACTGGTCTGGTGTTCAGATGGGGATCATTCGGAAGTTCTGATGCAATCTATAAAGAAGTCGAGATGAGGCTGCGTGTGTATGAGATGGCTTTGAACACATGGTCAGACTGGTTAGAAAACCACATTAAAAGAACTAAAACAAAGTTATTCTTCATGAGCCTCTCACCTTATCACAACGTGTACGTTAATCAGTTTTCTTTGGTTACACAACAGATAACTAGTCTTACACTAGAAAAAAAAGGAGAAAATGCTAGTTGACTAACATGATTCATTAACACCGCAGTGGTGAAGATTGGGGCATGGATACTGGAGGAAATTGCTACAATGAAACCGAGCCAATTTTGAATGAGGGGCATTGGGGAAGTTTTACAGATCGTGGAACGATGCAGATAGTAGAATCAGCTATACAGAAGCTCGAAACAAGAGGTTTAAAGGTACATTACCTCAATATAACACAATTGTCGGATTACAGGAAAGATGCTCACCCTTCTGTCTATAAGAAATTTTGGGTGAATCTAACTGAAGAACAATTAGCAAACCCCATGAGTTACTCAGATTGTGGCCATTGGTGTCTTCCTGGAGTGCCTGATGTTTGGAATACAATTCTCTATTCCTACATTATGCATTCATGAAGTTCATATATTGCAAGAGACAAGAAAAGTTTATACTGCGATGGATAAGCCTTTCAGATTTGAATCCTGAAGACTATATATTTAGCAAATTCATTAAATTCCTTTTGACATATGATCGTCATTTAACTTCTTTCTTTATTCCTGTTGCTACTAGATGAACTTCTTGTGCTCTTTTCCCTTGCTGATGCAACAAAATATTTATATGGCATATTTCAAAAAATCGATTCCAAGTCACTCATGTTGAGGACTTAACAGTGTAATTCACCAACACCTAATGCTGGGTGTTGCCTCTAAGCATAAAAGAAACACGAACTTGGAGGAAGAAAAAAGAACTTTTGCAAATAAACTGAACTTGGAGATACTACTATTCCATTACAAAGCTTAATAGGAAAGTCAAAACCTTACTGAAAAATCCGTAGATCTCATGTTTAAAACGAACTTATGGCAGCTATAATTTATCGAGTCTATAATTATTGCAGCTCACCTTGGCACCATATTGCACAACTCCCGTCGGTGTAATCCCTGATTAGCTAAATAGTGTGCAGCCGCATGGCCTCCATGCAAGATATGGGGAGATGCGATAGTAAATATAGTTCATGCACCATAAAATACCATAAATATCAGTCTTCAATTAAATACGTGCAAAAAACCGGGTTAAATGATCACCGAACTTAAAAATTGCCCCCATTAGTCACTTAATTTTGAAAATTGGTATCCTATGCGTAAATGACGCTTGCAAAATTGGAAGGATTTAATGATATGTCTAACGGTATGACTTACGTGACACGCATTTGAAAACTATAAATTAGATTTTTACATAAATCATGCTATAATTAGTTAGAAACTATGATAATCGAGCTCATAAAGTTTGTAAAATTCAGATTTCGAAAAGCTCTACATTTGGATAAAACTATGCATTCAACGGTCATTAAATAAACACCCAAATATGCATTGAGAAATTTATGAATGAAAAGTGGTCACATATCTATAGATTCATGCTCAACGTCCTCAAATTCTTCCAATTTTGCAAGCATTGTTTGCACCGTGATGGATTGGATACCAATTTTCAAAGTTAAATAACTAATGAGAGTAGTTTTTAATTTTAGTAATCCCGTGGGAACTTTGAGAAAAGTTTAGGGAATTAACCCTAAAAAACCTGAATGATTTGCAAACTTTACACTGTGAAAAAAGGTTCCTAAACTTTAAATCGGATTTTGTTAGTCCCCAAACTTTGAGTCGGGAACAACGTTAGTCCCAAAAAAGAATTCTATCAAAAATTACTAATGAACATCCCTCTTGGACAATGGATTGATCAATGAGGCATCCCATCCAATGGTGCTTTGACATCTAATATGTCGACAAAAATAAAATCGCATCGTTTTTCTAAAGTACTTTCATGCTTCAAGTATAAAAGAAAAGTATTTTCCTTCAGAAAAAATGGTATGATTTTATCATCAAGTATCAAGTAGGTGTCGAGTTGATGTCATATAGGGTGTCACGTCAACTTTGAGTTGCCCACGTAGGCCATTTGTTAGTAATTTTGGACGGAAATCTTTTGTAGGATTAATGGGGTACTCGACTACAAAGTTAATGGACATTTTCCGTAACACTTACAATTTTGGAATTTGTAAACACTGCATTCAGCTAAGGGAAGCTAAATATGAGACAACTAATTTGTAATAATCCCATGATCTATGGTCAATAGAGGGTAAATCGCAAGAAACCGTTTCTGGCACAATTCCATAACTGTAGCAGACAAATAAAAGCCGTTGAAATAATCCCAGAATTTTTGGCATAACTTTGCTATTGATTTTTGGAGAACATAATTCCAAATTATTTTGTGAAGCAATTCCATGGTTGTAGTCATTTGATTTTTTTACCTTAACAATTTATAACCTTACTAATACAAATATACAATCTTTCTTTATGTACTTCATTAAACCTAAATCATGACTTTAACTTGTCCACACTGAGTTTATAGTTCATAAAAATATTATATCTCATTTATTCATTATAGAATTGAGGAACGGTGAAGATGGATCACATTTTCTTTCGCGAAACAAAGCTAGTTTTAAAGGAAAAGGTAATGGGGGAAGTGGATCAGAACCTGAAATGGTTGGCATACAAAGGCGTAAAATGTACAAGAAAGTGCTCGTCCAATCTCCATATACACAAAACAGTAGTTGAATATGATTCTATGGGCCGACACGGTCGACGTAGATCATGGTTCGCTGATATCTGTTCGAGTATGGCTTTAACATTTTTGGGAACTATTTGTCCAAAATATGAACTGAGTAGTGTCCAGTCATACATAGATGTATAAAAAAGTGAACTGAACACTGTCTAGTAATATTTTCCCGGGCCTACTCTGTGACGACTTATATTATATGTAATGTTCGTTTTGAAAAAGTCTAAACTCATCTTACCCTTTCATGACTTTTTATCGCTGCGTGAAATTTAAGTTGAATATTGATACTAATTAGACAAGTAGAAAAAGCAACCTATGACAGTAATTTGAGATATAAGTATAACAAAATTTCACTTTTGGTACCAGAATTTAACTAATTTTTTTCATAAAGCAGAGATCTTGGGTTCGAATCCTGAGGACGCGATAGAAATTCGTGAGTGGTAAGGTGAATTCAGACTTTCCCAGAAAGGAGAGTACGTAAGTTAACGATTTAGGCAGATCGATACATACTCGAGCTGCTAATTAAATAGAATCCCACGGACCAAGCCATCCGACAAAGGAGAAAACTTGTGGCAAAGTTTGACCAGCCCACCGTTGCTTACTGCATCAATTTGCTTTACAAATAATTTTGCATACGAAAGCATAAACGAAACAGTTCACTTTAGCTAACTTTCATTAGTTCATTGATTTTGACTTGATCTAATTTAATTCCTTACCATGAATTCGTAGCCTCATTCAACTAATGGTTCTGAAGCAACTACGTGCTCCAAATGCATCAGAAAGTGTCCATTTCAAAAATTTAATAAGTCTTGAAAAACTATTAGGTATTATTTTTGTAAACATTCGGAAACTGAATCATTATTAAAAGCTTACTGTAAACATTAGAAAATTGCGTCAATAGAATAAGAATGGCCGCCATTAATTTTCTTTTCTTTTTAGTATCCCTCTGCTCAGAGATTAATTTTAATTTAATCCATTTCCTCGTATCAATTATGTTGTCTTCTTATGTTTATTAATGCTAGTTGTATTTTAATAATTTACAGATGTTGACTTGCATAAGTTATTTCACACTGCTGTTTCCCCATTCCTATCAGGAACAGAAGGTCAAGCAAACCAAGGAGGTTGGTGAGTCATTGATAATTTGATATGAACCTCTACCTGAATATTAAATCAAGAACGGCGTAATAAAGTTCAAGGAGTGGACATAAACTTGGCCTCAATACGAAGAATAAAATCGATATATAAAGATGGGAAAATTTAATATTAATGTGCTCTAGATTTAGATGAAGTAAAAAAAAAGTTTCACCACAAAATGGTTAATACTTAATTGCCCCTAGTTTATACAAGTTGATAGTTATGTGCTAACAAAGAATGAGATGCTCTTCTTTTTTTAAAATATTATTGACTACCTTAATGAGTAATTCAAAAACCACACGAAATTGACAATCTAAGCATCATGTTTGAGGAAATTGTTTATGCCCTCCTAAATGGTAACTTTAAATAATCAGGTGTTCCAATTCATTGCTCCTTAACCTTGTTGATTAAGCTTTCTGGTGGTTTAATGAAATTGAGCAAAATGGCAAACACACACAAATTAGTTCTTGGGACATGGAAAATTGGATACAACATTCATTCCATTATAGGCCTCCTTCTCACAGCCTTTGTGATTGCTGCTTTTTATCTAACAGCAGATAATCGACAGGTACTCGAAGAGCAGACAACAACTGATGATTATATTCCGCGCTGTGATTTGTTTTCAGGCAAATGGGTTTATGATAATATATCTTACCCTCTGTACAAGGAGAAACAATGTTCTTTTATGGAGGACGATTTTGCATGTGAGAAGTATGGTAGGAAGGACTTGAATTATCAGCAATGGCGATGGCAACCTCATGACTGTGACCTTCCAAGGTTCTGTTTTATCTGTCATCTACAGTTCTACACAATATGTACAAATATCATGTTTGGTACACAGTATTGAACAGGACTAAACATAATGGACAAAATCTTAAATTCTTGTTTTGCGTTGATACTGTCCAATACTACTTAGCAAACAACCCACATTACATTTAGAAACGACTGACTCTAAAGTTTGTACTTGGCAATTAACCTGATGGTTTTTCTGTTGTGTCAAGGTTCAACGCTAGCGCATTGTTGGAGAAGTTAAAGGGGAAGAAGCTTGTATTTGTAGGTGATTCCTTGAATAGAAACCAGTGGACATCAATGTTGTGCCTTATCGAGTCGTCGATCCCTTTATCATCATCTAAATCACTGATCTGGAAAGGCAACTCCATCATCTTTAAAGCCACTGTAAGAAAATCTTGTGTTTCCTGAGCTATCAATCTATGCTCGAGGCTTTTTGTTATTTATCATCCATTCTTTTGCGGAATTCTCGTTCTCTACTTGATATTTATATTTTTAGGCTAGGGTAGTTAGGGTGTAGTAATATTTTCCAATTTCCATATTAAGTTCACTTCAGGATACTAAATCATCTAACAATGATCATGTTTTTCTTGTTAAACTCATGAATGAAGGACTACAATGCCACCATCGAATTCTATTGGTCTCCTTTGCTGGTTGAATCTAATTGTGATGACATAGTAAATCATCGAGTAAAAGCCCGTATAATTAGAGTTAAGTCAATTGAGAAGCATGCTAGCCACTGGACAGATGCAGATGTACTCATATTTGATTCCTTTGTGTGGTGGTTGGAGCCAAAAATGACACTTCTGTGAGTATATTCCAAGAATATATATGATGCAAGCTCTAGTGTTATTTTTCCTTTTTCTTTCTCATATACTGTGTTTTGATACTGCACTGGGAATTAGATGGGGATCATTTGAAAGCTCTGGTGCAATCTATAAAGAAGTCGGGATGAAACTGCGTCGCTATGAAATGGCATTGAATACATGGTCAGACTGGTTGGATATCAACATCAACAGAACTAGAACAAAATTGTTCTTCATGAGCCTCTCACCTTTCCACAATTTGTATGTTTATTAGTTCTATTTGGTTAAAAAGAGAAATGGCAAAAATGCTAGTTAATTAACATGATTTATTAACGCTGCAGAGGCGAAGATTGGGGCATGGATACAGGTCAAAATTGTTACAATGAAACCAAGCCAATTTTGAACAATGGGTATTGGGGAAGTGCAACAGATCGTGAAATGATGCAGATAGTTGAAACAACAATACACAAGCTCGAAACGAGAGGTTTAAAGGTAGAATATCTCAATATAACACAGTTATCAGATTACAGAAAAGATGCTCACCCTTCCGTTCATAGGAGATTTTGGGTGCCTCTAACCGAAGAGAAAAAAGCAAACCCCAAGAGCTATTCGGATTGTGTGCATTGGTGTCTTCCAGGAGTGCCTGATGTTTGGAATGTTATCCTTTATTCCTACATTATGCATTCATTATAGTTTCTTTATTACAAGAGCAAAAAAATGTATATTTTGTTGTACAGGCCTTTCAAAGCTAAATATTAAGGCACTACCTCCATTATAAAATAGACAGTGAAAACATTAATAAAGATATAAATATAGAAGTACTATTTACATTTGCAAAAATTAGCTAATAAGGAATTAGCACCACATGAGCATTCCTTGTTGATATTAGAGGCATCAACAATTATCTACTATGGTCAATAAGAAGAAGGCTATTCAATGTACACTCTACGTAGAGCACCCTACGCTAGGTCACCTACCATTATAAGGCTCTCTACACTCATCTTGGGCCGCCTACCGTTATGAGGCCCTCTGCATTCATGCTGGGCCGCCTACCGCTATGAGGCCCTCTACATTCATATTGGGCCGTCCACCACTACGGGATCGATGCAACACTTAATCATAAAAATACCATTGGGTTGAATGGGAACCAATTAGCGGTTATCATGGACACAACCAACCACTGGATAGGTGGAGATCCTCCACTCAGGACGTGGGGGTAGTGGGAAGCGTTACGTGAGACACGTGTCACGATAACCTCCCGACAGTCTTATGGCTTCAGACATCTATAAATAATCCTAAAGCACGACAGGTATGGAACTTGAAACTCTGGCTATTTGAATACCCATTATATTTTCTCTTCCTACGTTCTAAAACCACCTACTAATTCTCACGCCGAAGGTACAATGTGGTAGAAAGCTCCAACCACATTTTGTAGGTATCATTTGTTTATTGAAGTAGCTGAAATGCCTTGCACTGCAAGGGGACGCGGAATCTAATTTCTTAACTACTTTATCAACGGGGAGAAAGTTCTAACCTCATTTTGTAGGTATCGTTCATTCCTCGGAGTGGCTGAAACACCTTACACCGCAAGGGGGACGTTTCTAATTTCATAACTACTTCACTTGTTTTATGAAATAAGGAACTTGAATCTTATCAAGTCTTTTGACACCCCGAACCGTACCTTGCATGTCCCCATGTTCAAATATTTGAGCAGTCTTTGTCTTCTTCTCCATCCCCTTATTAGCTTGTAGTCTGCAACTCCATTGCCTTCTCTAAGTATGTGAGACACTAAAAAGAGGCCCCTATTGGGCCATTACTACTTGCAAGAAGATCAAAACAAAAAACATGATAACACAACACCGAATTTTTATGTAAAAAAACCCTCCAATGTAGAGGGAAAAAACCACATGGCAACTCCGGCCAAATCCACTAAAATAAATCGAAATGACAACGTTCAAGTTTATGCCTAAAACTTGAGTTCTCAACAAATTGGGAATACAACGATAATTAATTTCTAAGACAACAAATAATCTAACCACAAACCACCAATTTGATTAACCATGTGAGATACCTACTTTGAATACTACACCCCTAGAGTACCCAAAATACACTACTTAGAGAAGTCCCCAATTTGTATTGTGTGGAGAAAATACTTGTGTGAATCCACACCCAAATAATATTGATAGAGCCAAAAAGAAAAAATCTCTTTGCTTTCTCTCTACAAAGTAACATTTGATTCTTTGTCGTTCCTCTTGTACAAGATAAAATCAGCCCTTGTTTTTCAATATGTAGATTCTGTTTTCAACTCATGTAGCAGCCTCTATTTTTTATAAGTTGATGATCATTTATGGTTTTTAACTATATATAAAGCCATAATGTGATATAAAATACAATATATAATGGATTTGGGCGACTTATCTTCTCATGGGCTGGAAGCCCATATGACAATCTCCCCCTCCAGCTCATTGAGGAAGGAGATTGTCCTCTAACAGATTAGTTGGAGTCCATTTCGATCAGTCCGACACAAAGTTCAAGCTTTTCTCTTGTAACAATACTTGTCATCATATTAGTTGGATTTTTCTCGGTATGAATCTTCTCTAACAATATCAATTGTTCCGCCACTACTTATCATAGCCAGTGATATCTCACATCAATGTGCTTCCGAGAATGATGAGTAGCATTCTTACTCAAGTCTAATGCGCTTTGACTATCACTATTAACTACATGCCCATCTAGCTTCAAACCTAAACCTTGCAGAAACCGTTTCATCCAAAGCATTTCTTTCGTTGCTTCAGTTGCTGCAATATACTTAGCCTCGGTTGTAAATAAGGCAACACACTTCTATAGTTTTGACTGCCATAAGACAACTCTCCCTGCAAAAGTAACCAAGTATCCTAAAGTTGATTTTCTACCATCAAGATCACCAGCCATGTCTGCATCTGTAAAGCCTTCCAAAATTGGTTTTGAACCTCCAAAAGCTAAGCACGTCTTTGAAGTAACTCTCAAGTATCTAAAGGTCCATTTCACCGCCTCCCAATGATCTTTATAAGGATTAACAAGAAAATTGCTAACCACTCTAACTGCATGAGCAACGTCTGGCCGTGTACAAATTATGGCATACATCAAACTCCCAACCACATAGGAGTTGGAATCTTTGCCATTCTTTCTTTATCTTTCTTCTTAGAAGGACAAGTCACCTTACTCAGTTTGAAGTGACTACCAAGTGATGTCCCAACTGGTTTAGCATTCTTCATGTTAAATCTTCCCAGCACTTTCTCTACATATTTCTCTTATGGTAACCATAACTTTTTGGCTTTCCTATCACGACGAATATGCATCCCCATCCTTCATATCAAATGACTTGAACAATTCTACCTTCAAACTGCAGATCAATTGAACATCTTGCCCCATTATCAACATGTTATCTACATATAGCAAAAGGATAATGAAATTATCACCATGAAATTCTCTAACATAAACACAATGATCTGCATCTGTCATGGTATAACCATTGTCCGCCATAAAGGAATCAAACTTCTTATACCGCTGCCTTGGAGCTTGTTTCAACCCATACAAACTCTTTTTCAACCTGCAAACCATATGTTCATTTCTTCTTATTTCAAATCCCACTGGCTAAACCATATAGATTTCTTCATCCAAATCCAAATGGAGAAAAGCGATATTCACATCTAACTGCTCAAACTTAAGATCCAAACTGGCTACTAAACCTAAAACCACTCGAACGGAAGTCATTTTGACAACAGGGAAGAATATCTCATCGAAGTCAATCCATTTCTTCTAACTGAAACTCTTCACCATCAATTGAGCTTTATACTTCACTAGCTTTTCACCATCTTTCTTTAACTTGAACACCCATTTATTTTCATCGCCTTTTTACCTTTTGGAAGCTCTACTAGCTCATAAGTGTTATTCTACTGCAATGAATTTATCTTTCTTGTATAGCCTTTACCCAGTTTTGTTTGTCCTTATGAGATTTTACCTCCTCAAAGCATTCTGGCTCCCCCTCATCAGTTACCAAGACATAATCTGATACATGATACCGGTTGATGGATGATGCTCCCTGGTAGATCTTCTAATCTGAGGTTTCGATGTGGTATGTTGCCCCCTTATTCTCTAGATCATCCTCATCAACCATTGCTGGCTCATCATCATGACTGTCAATGTGTGCCTCTACCCTCTGAGTGGCACTGTCTAGAGGCAAAGAGACGTGTAAGATCAATGACACCACCATCAACACGTCTTTGATTCCCAAATTTCTCGATATCTGTCAACTTCTGATTTTCATGAAAAACTACATCTCTGCTTCTGATTATTTTCTTCTTTTCTGGACCCTATAGTCTATAGACAAATTTTTCATCTCCATAGCCAACAAAAATGCAAGCACTAGCTTTATAATCTAATTTCAACCGTTGTTCCTTAAGCACATGTGCAAATGCTTTGCACCCAAAAACCTTCAAATGGGAATAAGAAATGTCATTTCTCGTCCAAACCTTTTTTGGAATCTCAAAATCTAAAGGAACTGATGGAGACCGATTGATTAGGTAGCACACTGTCCAAACTGCTTCACCCCAGAATGACTTAGGTAACCTACCCATCCTTAACATACTTTTGACCTTTTCAACAATGGAGCGGTTCATTTTCTTTGCCACGTTGTTGTGTTGTGATGGTACTAGGAATGTCTTCTCATGTCTAATACCATGCTCCGAGCACTAATCTTCAAACACTTTAGACATGTATTCCTCTCCATTGTCAGTTCGGAGACACTTCAAAACCTTTCCACTTTTCCTGTTTTACCATAACATGAAACGTCTTGAAGTGATAGAAAACCTGGTCCTTGATCTTAAATAAAACACCCACAACTTTTGTAAAGCTTCATCAATAAAACTAAGAAAATACTTATTGCCACATAAGGCTCCACCTCAATGGATTCACAAACATCAGAATAAATCAAATCTAAAATATTAGATTTTCTACTAGAGGTTTTTTGAAAGGAAACTCTATGCTATTTACCAAATAAAGTGATGTACCTTTGGAAAAAGGAATGAGAGACTTCCCTGCCAAAATTTGCAATCCTTTTTCGCTTATGTGAGCCAGCCGTTTGTGCTACAAGTCGGGTGAAGAAGCATTCACCACTACACTATACACCTTTACTTGTGTCTTGTAAAGTGTGTAACAAACCTTTCCTCTAGCAAATACCATCGACCATTTAATAAGTTTCCATCTTTCGCTACCAAAATAACTATCGTAACCTGCTTCATCAAAAGCATGTGTAGTTAGCAAATTCAAGCGCATGTTTGGAACATGTCACACATTCTTCAGTGTCAGGTTGTATCCAATATCAGTCTGAAGACAAATATCACCAATTCCCATAATGCTGGCAAAATTGTTATTACCCATCTTCACCCTGCCAAAGTTACCCGATTTAAGCGAAGAACTCCCGTCTTGGATTAACATGGTAAGAAGCCGCTGAGTCAATAACCCATTCAACAAACGAATCTACAACATGAAAACACTGCTCATTTTCTCCAAAAAAAATCGCTACCACTACTTCGTCATCTGAAGCGCTAGCTATTGTATTCTGATTTTTATCCTCTTTAAATTTGTTTTTCCAAGCCATGCAATATTTCTTTATATGATCATCTTTACCACAATAAAAATATTTGACTTTTCCTCTTGCCTTTGACTGACTTCTGAAGTTACCACGTCCCCTAGGACCTTTGCTTTTACTCCTTCCTCTGTTCTCTGTAATAAAAGCTTGTGTATCATTCCTACCCAAGTCTTTCCTTCTCATTTCTTCATTAAATAAACTATCTTTAACTAAAGTAAGTCCAAGCACACCATTCAGAGCAGAGTTACTAAGTGATACCACCAAAGTCTCCCAAATATCAAACGATGAACTCAGAAGAAATAGTCCTTTCATCTCATCATCTAACACTATTTTCATTGTGGTCAAATGATTTACCAAGTCTTGGAATTAACTCAAATGCTTAGCAACTGATTTCCCCTCCTTTAGCTTCAGATTCAAAGCCTTTTAATATCAAAAACTTTATTTTTAGCGGTCTTTCTCTCATAGAGATCCTCCAGTTTTTCCCAAAGGCTTTGAGCATCTATCTCTTGAGATATATGATGGAATACATTAAGATCAACCCACTGTCTAATATATCTAATTGCTTTCATATTCATCTTCCAATCACTGTCACTACTACTTGGCTTAGCACTATCACCTTCAATAGATTCTTGTAAATCATGTATAAAGGATATCCTCCATCATAGGCTTCCAAATATAATAATTTGAAGCCCATAATTTAATCATAGTGCCCGAAGTATTCTCTATTTACTCCTGTAATAGAACCACACTCACACAACTTGAGCTCTGATACCACTTTATTGGGCAATTACTACTTGTAAAAATAAATTCAACAATCCAAGCAACTAAATAGAGTGATTAAATATGCAAGTAAAAGATCAAAACAAAAACATGAGAATATAACACCGAATATTTACGTGGAAAAAACCCTCCGATGTAGAGGGAAAAAAACTACAGGGCAACTTCGGCCAAATTCACTATAATAAATCGAAATTACAACGTTCAAGTTTATGCCTAAACTTGAGTTCTCAACAAATTGGGAAAACACCGATAATTAATTTCTAAGACAACAAATAATCTCACCACAAACCACCAATTTGATTAAACATATGAGATGCCCACTTTGAATACTACACCCCTAGAGTACCCAAAATAAGTAGACTTCGAGAAGTCCCCAATTTGTATTTTGTGGAGAAAATACTTGTGTGAATCCGCACCTAAATAATATTGAAAGAGAGAGAGAAAAAAAAACATTTTCTCTCTTTTCTCTCTCTCTCCACAAAGTAGCCTTCGATTCTTTGCCGTTCCTCTTGTGCAAGACAAAAGTAGCCCCTGTTTTTCAATGTGCAACCTCTGTTTTTGTACAAGTTGATGAGCAGCCGCGGATTTTTAACTATATATATAGCCATAATGTGACCTAAAATACAATATATAATGGATTTGGGTCACTTATCTCCTCATGGGCTGGAAGCCCATATAACAGCCCCGACTCTGTGGATTCTATCGTGACTAGATGGATAGGAAGTGTTGAGTCAAGTTCGGCCCAAATGTTCTTCAAACCCATAACTTGGCAAATTTTGAGACCAGTTAAAAATGCACTCTATTCAGCATCTTGGGTTATGCAATATCCATTGATTCACAAAAGTCAAAAATACAATTACCTGGATTGCCTTTGCTACACCATCACAATTGAGCTTCCATTCTCTTGGTTTTGGTTTCAACCAGTAAATAATTATCGATTGTTCTGGCAGTCTAAGTCCTACCTCGTATCCCAGTTGTTGAGCCAAAGAAATATCTCCAATCCCTTGATGTTCAACAAAAGGAACTCTCTCTATAGTTTTTACGTCATTGTGTAGAATCACCACACCACTCGTATAGTTGTTGAACTCCCTCTAAAGCTCTAAGCCTTCTTTGGGCCTTCTCCGAAAGATTACAGAGGATGGTTAGTTTTTCCAAGTTTAAGTTCTCTGTAAGCTGCCAGTATTAATTTTTGTTCGCATATATGTTGCAACACTTTAGGTTTAAGAAATAACAAAAGATCTATAGCTCAATGCGTTTTTCTTCCCCCAAAAGTCGTGCCACTTAAAATGGAAAAATCTCGGTCGATGTAGAATAATTGGAGCGGATCAAAATGGAAAGCAATAAGACGCCAAGATATTTTGTTCACATATATGTTTGTTTCTTTAATCCATTCTCCTATTTATCAGAGAATGAAGACCGAGCTGCATATTTCTGTAAAATGAAAGTAATCCATAACAGAATATATGGACCTGACTCGGGTTAACTTAAAATTTGCTGGGCTGTTGTCAATTTGCAGGGAAATATTGTGAAATGTAAAATGGGTTATCAATTTTAGCAAGTAGTCTAGCAAAAGTTACATTCCTAGTGAAAAATAAGCGGATATTTGACCATCTAGTATAACAATCAAATGATCAACATGGTGGATGTATTGTCTCATACACATCTCCATGAATTCTTTTCAAGAAAATTGGAGATTTACATTAACTTTTATAGACCTCTCTTGTGAACAAACAGTACATGGATAATCATTATGTAAAAGATCTTCTGATTCTTTAGGAAATGTCAATGTGACTTGTTTATTATTCGATTCATCACATTGCTTCGGATGTCTAAGTCGTCATTTCAAAGTATAAATTTTTTTGGGTCAACGAATTTTGAGTTCATGATATTGTTTGATTCAATTATTTTTATAAATGTATAATACATGCCAAATGAAAGTGCCGAGAGTTTTTCTTTTATCTGTTTCAGGTCAGACACAAAATAAGTTATGCAATATATTCAATATTATTTCCTTGCATCATTTCAAACTGATCTATCGCGACGAATATCTTTAAAATTAAACTAATTTTTTCTGAATTTACTTGAATGAACTGCATCGTTAATTTACAACTTTGTATTATTTGATAAGATAATTGTCTTGAAGAATAATATGTATAGTTGTACTATTAACTAAACAGATATCTTAGCAATTCATTATGAATCTATAATATAACCAAAATAGATATTTTTAAGAAATTGAATTTATAATCAAAAGTAGTTAAATATAATTCAGTATTTTAATCAACTATAAAATAGACTATACATATTAAAGTTTCAAATTTGAACGAAGATAAAAAAAAAATATCTCCAACTAAACTTCTAAAATAAAAGGTACTAAAACATTGAAAGCAAAATGATTTATATCTTCTATAACGTCCCCTCGTTCAAATGGTCAACATTTGGATCAACAAAAAATCAGAGACATTCAAATGAGTCACATCAGATGTTAGGTATTTAATGTAATTGGCAAATTTATAAACAAAAATGACCAAAATTAATATGTTGTAGAGTCAAGGAGTCATATGCAATTAGTGAAAGATGTGTTATATTAGGTCTAGGGTTCGAGAATGGAAAAGAAGGAAAAACAGCGCCGAAATTTCGCTAAATTGTCGCCAATGTTTGGCTTGAGAGTCAAAAACAGAAGCTACGTCGTTCGCCCTCACTCGAGCGACAGTGTCATTCAAAAAATTTTAATTTGCGTTTTTGAGGCTTTTTGTCCGGTTGATTCAATTCCAAAACCTAGCATATGAATACCAAACGCCACATAACGGTTTTTCTAAGGTTGAACATTGAAAATTCATATAGTCTTCTCATTATCTTCACAAATTAGCTTTCAACCTTCATTATTTATATTGTGATCTATTTTTTAGAGGTGAAAAACATCATATTCTAAATCCAAATACCAAACTGCTGCTTCCTTCATCTGAAGATCAAGGGAAAGCGACCGAAGTTTCAGTCGTTGAAGAACGCGGTGTTCTTTGTTAATCCACGGGAGATAGACAATTTTACGAAGTTGAGAGTTGTTGTAGGAGAGCGCAATTCAAGAGAGATTTGGAAATTGTAACTAGGAGTTGGTGCATAAGCACGAAATCCAGGAGAGCTTTTAGAATTGCAATCAAGATGTCAAATAGTACATGTCGTTGTCTAGTCTGGTGGATTGTGAGTTATAAATCGTTTATAGTGGATTGTTGACTAGCAAAGCGTCCATAATTTTTACTTAGTTGGGATTTCTCCACGATCAATTCTGTGTTATTTTATTGCTTTCATAATTGCAGTAATTCAACGTAGGAAAAATTGAACTGTATGTTTAATCATCTAGAGATAATTAATAGTGACTTGTTGCTAATTAATTATTAAGTTTTTAAATTTTGTGTAATCGCCTATTCACCCCCCTCTAGGTGTAATTTGAGTCGAACTTCGTATTTTCAATTGGTATCAGAGACTTATTTCGACTCCTAACCCAAAATTAATTCTAGATGAGTCAGTCATTGTATGTGCCTCCGTTTTTCGATGAGAGCAATTGTGCTTATTGAAAAGTTCGAATGTGAGTCTTTCTTAAAGTATTGGCTGAACGTATTTGGATTAACGTTCAAACTGGGTGGACTGTGCCTTCAACCAGTGTTGCTAGTATAGTTACACCCATTGATATTTCACTACGGACTAAAAAAGATTTAGCTGAGTGTAACTGGAATAGTAAAGGTATTAATGCCATGTTCATGGTTGTGCCTGCTAAAGAATTTAGGAGAGTGTCGATGTGTGAGACTGCTAAAAAGGTTTGGGACATCTTAGAAACCACACACGAGAGAACTAAAACTGTGAGAAATTTTAAACTGTAAATGTTAACCTCTAGGTTTGAAGAAATTAGAATGAATGGCGATGAATCGTTCGATGAATTTTCTGCGAAGCTGAATGACATAGTTAATTCGAATTTTAACCTAGGTGAAAAGACTCCATAGTCCAAGATTGTTAGAAAAATCCTTAGATCCCTACCTGAAAGGTTTAGACCCAAAGTCACCACGATTGAAGAAAGTAAGGTCTTAGATACTGTTAAGATAAAAGAACTCGTAAGATCCCTTCAAACATATGAACTTATCATTTCTCAACCTAAAAAGGTTAAATCTATAGTCATGAACACTGTTAGAGAAGAAGAGAGTAAGTCTACTGCTAGTACATCCAAGACCACGTTTATCCTGGCCACTAACAAAGCTTGAAATATTATTTATCCTGAACAAAAGGGCAAAAGTGTCTTAGGATCGAGATCTACTAGACACGTAAGGTCAATCGTCTTACATATTGGCAACAACTTCTGAGTAGGTTTGAACCAATGTTCATTTCCACTTGCCACCATTGTAGCTCTCTGGGACACACAAGATCTAGGTGTCATAAACTTGTGACTAGAAGTATTGGGTATAAATTTCTTTATGTGCAATCTGCACAACACACATTGTGATCTTGTGAGTGAGTCTGTACCACATGTGTGAGATTTGGGATGACTGTCATCTGTTGGTAAGATGATCTTGAACGTGAATTGACCTACATTTAGATGACATTAGCTTATGATGCATCTCCCTATATTACTATTTTAAAAAATAAATAATATAATAACTTGGTTCATCTTATACTTTTGTTTGAATCCTATTTGACACGACTAATTAAGCTAAGGAGGTTTCTCATAAACTGGTGCCTAAGGTCAATTGACTTGGAATAATCGGTCGAAAGATTGTTACAATGGCCAATTTAGTTGCTTAATGGACAAGAGTTTACACATACGATGCAATATTTGAGAAGGCGACATAAAAATTATATGCTTAAATTTAGGGGGAGAAAAGAAAAATATTTATGTAATTGAGCTTGTTTTCAGGTTCTAAAAATCTTATGGGTTTGACTTTCATTAGTAAGGAAAATATTTATTTAACAATGATATTCATTTGTCATTTCTCACAAATTTAAGGTTTAGAGTCACGTGTGAGTCGCTTATACACTTTTCTCCATTTGAACTCGATTTGAGTACGTGAGATTTTTTATTATTGATAGTACAATACTTGTGTTCACATGCATGGTTGAGTTCATCTGTTTGTCAAGGGCATAATTTAATTTAATTTTAAAAAACGGAGCTACTTTTCATACTTTTCAAAAATTCAGTGCTATTTTTGTCAAAGAGTTTTCGCCAACTTATCGCTGAGCCACACTCGAGCGATAGAAGCAGAAGTTGGCTCACTCTCTTGTCGTTCGACTATCGCTCGAGTGATAGCCCGCATATTTGAACTTTAACGTTATTTTCTCAGGGTTTTACGCATTTTTTATCCATTTTCCTTTGAATTCTCCTAAGTTTCTGTTTTACCTACACTTTAAACATCCCATATCATTTGTTTGAGTTGCAACTTCATCAAATCAACACATTTAAAAGATAGATTACTAAAACCCTATGTTTTCCTTTGTTTTGCGATTTTTTGATGTTTGACCATTATTTTTTAATTTTTTGGGATTACACTTCATGTTTTCTTGATTCTCATAGATTGTCATCACTTCATACATCATTTTGCACCAAACATTGGATTTTTGGACTATTTTGTCATGATTTTCATGGTTTGATTGATGTTATTCACTCAATCTATTCATTTTTACTCAGTTTGTTGATGAAGGTCGCATTAGAATTCGTAAGTGGATTGTAGTTATGTTGGTTGAGAATGTGGCTGATGCTTTGGCATTTTTTGGGGTGAGTTTTGGGCTTGGGATTATCTTTGAAGTTGGATTGAGGGTGGGTGTTTTGAGAATTGGAGTTGTGTTGTATTGGATTATCAAGTCGTGGGTTAGATGTGTGATGTTTGTTTTACATTTTGCACATGGTCACTGACGTCTCGTTTTGGTTGTTTTTGGATGTTGACACCTCAAGGTGACGTCAAGTCACCGAAGTGCCGTCCCGGCACTGGTCATGTGATCATGTTACATATATTTAGGCATCGTGTCTTGTCCTCACAACTCATTTATGTTCATTCGACCTTGGGTGCATTACATATGTCTTGTTCGCCTTGGTTTGAGTGCATTCATGCATCTCATGTGTTCAATCGTGGTATTGATATATTGGCTTTACCCTTTTCAGATGCCGCCTAAGAGAGCTCATATTGCTGCTCCAACATGTGGTACCTTCACTTCTTACAGTATATCTAGGTTTATCTCTACGATTGCCCATGACACTTTTGGGTTGCAGTTTTCATTGAGGCCTGTTTTGTTTGAGCGCGAGGTTATTATGTCTAACCTGTCACCTGACCTCTCTGCTATTTTCACTTTGGTTGAGTTGATCTATCCTCCAGTCTTCTTATTCACGAGTTCTATGCTAACATACACTATGTTAGCGACTCTTCTTCTAGAGTATTTCTTAGGGGTAAGACAGTTAAGATCAATCCTGATGTTGTGTCTAGCATAGCTCATATCCCTAAATTCGTCAACCCTTTATTTCCTTACTTAACGCCTGATACTCTTTCAGCGAACTCTCTAGTCCGTTCGACGGTGTTTAACACACCGTTGGATGGAGGTTTGGTGCGATCCGCACTGGTTCTCTTCCCACTGACCAATAGATTCCATTACGCATTGTGTAAACGAATATGTGGCCTGTCTCCCACACTTCTTCATTGCCTATGGAGAAAGCTCGATTTTTTATGCCTTGTTGCATGGTGATTCCATTGATTTACCCACGTTCATATGTCAGTAGATTTTGTGTGCCTTTCATGTCACGGGGACTCGGGTGGGACTTTCTTATACCTGCCTTATTTATTACCTTGTGACAACACTTGACATTAGTTTTCTTGAGGGGGTTCCTAGGAGGGTTTCTCGACCGATTGGCCATACTACCATTTCTCATAGGATGTCTCATGCTTCTTATGAGCCAGTTGATCCGGCTGTGCCAGCTGATCCCTTTGACGCCTCATCTCTGTTGATCCATCCAATTTTCCTCATTCTTCTTCTGCTCCTCCTTCTGTTGATATTCCTTCGACATCCACGACTGCTCCTCTACCCGTCGAGTCTGTTCCGCCTTTTGTGTCTATTCCCATTGACCTATCTGTTGCACTTATGGGACAGATGACTATGCTGATCGAGCAGCAGGCTCGGATGATGGCAGAGATTACATAGCTATGAGCTACCGTTGATCGACACACTATTGAGTTTACTACGCTTCGTAGTGTTGTTGGGTAAATTCAGCGAGTGTTGAGATAAATTCATCGCCATTGGGATGATGGTGCAGCTTTGGATGAGAGAAATGATTGTGATGATGCTGAGATTCAGCTTAGTTGCTCGTTTGCCCTTGTCATTTTGTGACAAAAGGGGGGGAGTAGTTGTATTATTTATTTTTGATATGGAGTATAATTTTTTGAAGATGTATATGATTTTATCTATTTGACATGATGTATCTAAAACTTTTGATTAAATGATAATTTCAGTATTGCTAGATTAAGTTTTTGATGTTTTTGTAGTATCAAAATTTCATTTTGGTATGTTGGGTTGCATTGATATTACGTCTTAATTTGACTTATGATATGAAATTGAAAAGGTGCATTATGAGTTATTAATTGCTTGAATTGCTTTTACACTTAATACTGTTTCACATACATTTTACACTGTGTATTTGGATTGTCTATTTTAGGAAACATGTTTTGATAATTGAAAAGCAGAATTCGATCAAGACAGTTATTGGTTGTGTCAGTCTTTGAGTGTGTAATTTTATCTCATTACTGCATTGACTTTAGATTGTAGTTTTGTCATAGAATGTCAAAAGGGAGCTTGTTAGGTATTTAATGTAATTGACAAATCTTTGAACAAAAAGGACTAAAATTAATATGTTGTAAAAGTCAGAGAGTAATGTGCAATTAGTGAAAGTTGTGTTGTATTAGATCTAGGGTTCGAGAAGGTAAAAAAAGGAAAAATGGCGCCGAAATTTTGCTAGATTGTTACCAAGGTTTGGTCGAGCGTCAGAAATAGAAACTACATCGCCCGCATGTCGCCTCGCCTTTGCTTGAGCGACAATATGTCGTTCATCCCTCGCTCGAGCGACAATATCATCCAAAAAAATTTAATTTGCGTTTTAAGGCTTTTTGTCCAGCCTATTCAATTCCAAAACCTAACATATAAACACCAAACGCCACAGAACGATTTTTCTAAGGTTGAACATTGAAAATTCATATAGTCTTCACATCTTCACAAATTAGCTTTCAACCTTCATTATTCATATTATGAAATGTTCTTGGAGGTGAAAAACATCATATTCTAAATTCAAATACCAAACTGCTGCTTCCTTCATATCTGTCAGAGTTTCTGAAGATCAAGAAAAGGTGACTGAAGTTCCAGTCATTGAAGAACGTGATGTTCTTTGTTAATCCACAAGAGATAGACGATTTTACAAAGTTGGAAATTGCTGCAGGAGAGTGCAATCCATAAGAGTTTTGGAAACTGCAACTGGGAGTTGGTGTAGGAGCACGAAATCCACGAGAGCTATTGGAATTGCAACCGGGAGTTCAAATAGTACCTGTCGTCGTCTAGTTTTGTGAACTATAAGTTATAAATCGTTTATAGTAGATTGTTGATGGCAAAGCGCACAAAATTTTTACCCAGTTGGGGTTTCTTCGTGATCAATTCTGTGTTATTTTATTGCTTTCATAATTGCAATAATTCAACATAAGAAAAATTGAATTATATGTTTAATCATCTAGAGATAATTAATATTGACTTGTTGCTAATTAATTATTAAGTTTTTAAATTCCGCATAATTACCTATTCATCCCCTCTATGTGTAATTTGGGTCGAACTTCGTATTTTCATTAGACCAACAAAATAGCAAAATTTGTCTTCACTTTTCTTTTTTCCTTGATTGAATTTTGGTAGAAATCCACAAGCTATTTTTCGTACGATAGGTGCATGATCAATGCCCTTTCATTCCATATTTGAATACACTATTTTCGTTTGCTTTGTGCCCTTTAGAAATTGTTGGCTTGTTGATAGTTTTGTTGATAATTTCGTCCATGGATTCTTCTGCATCCACGTTCTCGTCCAAACCCTTTGAGATAAGGTGAATCTTGGCATTGATAATCTATGACAATGAATTTTTGCGTGATAAGTTGAGTGCAACAAACTCGAGTTTTGTGACGTTTTGCATTTGAGTAATTACAGAATTGAAAATAAAAAGAAAAAAAAATTAATTTCGAAGAATATGATTAAATATTGTATAATCATATAATAACCAATCAAATAGTTAAAATAATCAATGTCAGCATGAAATTAGTTATATACTTTCCTTCTGGGATAAGTATTAATACAAAATCACATATATAATATTTTCTTCAAGATGTGTATTAATTCAAGAACACGATATATTTTACTATTGTTTTTTAATAAATATTATGTCAATATTCTTTTGAAATATTGAAAATTATAACATCATACTCTTCAGGAGCAATAACACATTATTGTTTATAATAATAAATTAGGTAATAATTTACTACTCACGAGTAAAAACATAATTTATGTTAAATCTTACATTATAATGCTATTCTAGAGTAAAATCTAACTAGAATATCAACGTAAATAATATTGTGTTACTTTAAGAGGGATAACAAGAAATACATTAGATAATCGCATGTAAATTGGGCAATTGGTTAACTTGTATAATTGGGGCAACATGCAAACTACACACTAGAGATGAATGTGTGCATGGTACAATAATAATGTATTATAATAATCAAATTTACTATGTACATTTACCGAATGTGTGTGATTTGAGGCTGGACAGCACAGCAGTGAATGTAACTCGTTCATCACATGGTGGTCGCATTCTTAGAGGTAAAAGTGAGGGGAGAGGGAGGTATGCACATAAAACGTGGTCATCATTTTATTTTAGAGATAAAAAGTTTGTGGTCGGAAGAAGAGAGAGGCTAAGAAAAGATTTGTGCAGATGAATAGACATAAATAAGGAAAAAGCCAAACGAACAGGCTCAGTGACATGAACCTGTTCCAGGGGCTGAAATGTCATCCCCTGATTGGCAATGTTTTGTATCATTTTTTTTTAACTTCCAATAAGAATTCGTCCAGTGTTCATTTGTTTGAAGATTTGTCATTGAACCTTTTTTTTTATAGCAAAACTACGTAAATAAACTTACCAACAGTTAATCACTTGTAGGAGGTGACTAATTTAATTATGCTTCAACTTAAAACGAAAATTAATGTTGATAACACGTTATAAAATTAAAGAGATAAGAGAAGAATTAAAAAAAAAAAAAAAAAGTCAAGTATGTATTTTACTAAGAACCCAGATTTCATATTTATAAGGTTTAAAATGAGAGTTACAATCATAATTGAATGAACTTTTTAAAAATAAATATGACTTGTCTAAGTATTCTGATAAACTCCATTACCATGTGCGATGACCTCTCCTTTTGTTCATGGACACTTGTATTTATTATTTATTAAACTCGTAGTTGATAAGTGGTTGCTCCTAAATTTGAAACCGTCATTTGGTATGGACCTCTCTACCTCCGGAGTCCAAAGTCTTCAATTTATTTAGTAACAACTAAGTGAAAGAATAAAAATAAAAATCCCCACCTCTTATTTAATAAGTAAAATCTTAGAAAAAGAATGGTTAAATGTAACAATGACCACTATACTTTCGACGATGTTTACAATTGGCCATTGAAGTTGAAAACGTCTTTGACTAGCCATTGAACTTTCCAAACTATTACATCATTTGTCATTCCCTCATCGATCGTTAAAAATTATAAATGGAAGGATGACGTGGATAACAGATATTTGCGCATCAATATGGTTATTAGTTTTAACCATGTCTCAAAAGTTCAGTGGCTAGTCATGAACGTTATGAAAAGTACATTCGTCAATGAAAAAAATAGCATTATTTTAAAAGAAAGTGTGTTGAATATTTGATATTTGCTTCCGGTCTCCAATCTCCATGTAGCCAAAAGAAAATCGAAGCGCAAAATGGTTACTGATTGGTTGCTGCTACTTCGGACTCGTAGAAGTTGACCATTTATGTTCCAACATAGAATGAGCTGTATACTGTTTTTCAAAGAAATGAGTGACTGTCTTATAAGTGAATAATCCAAAAACCATGTGAGATTAACAGCTAATTATACAAAAATTAAGCAATCTAATTATGCACCCTCGTGTTCAAATTCATTTCTCAACTGATGATTAAGCTATCTGGATAACGGACAACCAGGTTGAGAAAATGGCAATCACCCAAAAATTAGTTCTTGGAACATGGAAAATTCGATACAACTTTCACTCAATTGCAGTCCTTCTCCTCATAGCCTTTGTGATTGTTGTTGTTTATTTAAAAGGGGATAGTCAAGGCTTCCTTGAACAACAGAAGACACCTGATGACTCTATTCCATATTGTAATTTGTTCTCAGGCAAATGGGTTTATGATAACATATCTTACCCTCTGTACAAAGAGAATCAATGTTCTTTTATGGAGCTCGACTTTGAGTGTGAGAAGTTCGGTCGGAAAGACTTGAATTATCAGAAGTGGCGATGGCAGCCTCATGATTGTGACCTTCCAAGGTTTTCCCTTACCACTCATTTACACAAAACATTAAGAATTAATGATTATTATAAAGTTTGTACTTGGCAGTTTTAGTCTATTAAATTGGTAGTTTTTTTCTTTTTTGTCGAGGTTCAATGCTACTGCATTGTTGGAGAAGTTAAAGGGGAAGAAGCTTGTATTTGTAGGTGATTCCTTGAATAGAAACCAGTGGACATCAATGTTGTGCCTTGTTGAGTCGTCGATCCCTTCATCATCATCATCTAAATCACTGGTCTGGAAAGGCAACTCCATCATCTTTAAGGCCACTGTAAGAAAATCTGGTGTTTCTTGAGCTATTTCCCTTCCCTGTTAAGATTTAGATTTTTATGCTTGGGTAATGAGGGATACCCAATATTGAAAATTCTTGTGAAATTCTCCATGGGCCCTTGAAATTCAGAACAAGAGTGAAGTAATATTTTCAATTTTCCAGTTCATTTTCTGATAGTCAACTTATCCACAATAGTCATGATTTTCTTGTTATTCGGTGAAGGACTACAATGTAACCATCCAATTCTATTGGTCCCCTTTTCTGGTTGAATCCAATTGCGATGAGATTAAAGACCATAGGGGACGAGCTCGTATAATAAGAATTAATGTAATTGAAAAGCATGCTAGGCAATGGACAGATGCAGATATACTTGTATTTGATTCCTTTGTGTGGTGGGAGGAGCCAAAAATTACACTTCTGTGAGTACATTCCAAGAATTTCATGTAAACTTTTGTTTTAATTTTCGCTTCTTTCCCCGTTTCTGATGCTGAACTGGTAATCAAATCAGATGGGGATCATTTGAAAGCTCTGATGCAATCTACAAAGAAGTCGGAAGGAGTTACCGTCACTATGAAATGGCTTTGAACACATGGTCAGACAGGTTGGAAATCAACATTAACAGAAGTAGAACAAAGTTGTTCTTCATGAGCCTCTCACCTCATCACAGGGTGTATGTTAATTAGTCCTCCTTGGATACATAGAAAAATGGCGAAAATGTTAGTTCGATGACACCATTCATTAAAACTGCAGGGGAGAAGATTGGGGCAGGGATAGAGGTCGAAATTGCTACAGTGAAACCGAGCCAGTTTTGAAAGAGGGATATCGAGGAAGTACCACTGATGGTAGAATGATGCAAATAATAGAATCAGCAATACGCGAGCTCGAAACGAGAGGTTTAAAGGTAGAGTTCCTGAATATAACACAGTTGACAGATTACAGGAAAGATGCTCATCCTTCTGTCTATAAAAAGTTTTGGATGAATCTAACTGAAGAACAATTAGCAAAGCCTGAGAGCTATTCAGATTGTGTGCATTGGTGTCTTCCAGGAGTGCCTGATGTTTGGAATGTTATCCTTTTTTCCTACATTATGCATTCAGGATAATTCATTTGTTAAGAGTATATTTTATTTATTTTTTAATGAATAAAGTTGTTTTCCAATATCTTCTTCGTTCTTCTTTCTTTTTTCCTCCATTTTAAGGAAAGATAGTGCTTAGCAAAATCATAATTTGAACTAAAGGCCAAACAACTTGTGGCATTTTACGTCATCAAAATTGTTAATTTTTCAAACGGAAGCAAACAGAGTGGTGAATGGGATAACAATTTGTTAGTTTAATGACTATTTGGAAAAATTTTGAAGTTTATGGAAAGCAACTATGAAAGTTCAGTGACTACTGAGATGATCAACCCAACATTCTTGGTCACTTAACTTAGAGTGAAGATTAAATATAGTCGCTCAAATGAGTTTCGTTTCAATTTGGTCATTGAAGTTCTCTTTTCATTTAAATTAAATCTCTCCGGGTTATAATCTATCCATCAAATTAACGATTCTTCCAACATGGCGCACACAATATATAATGTGCCCATTTTTGCCGTCAATGTGCTCTCTACATGTTCATTTCCTTAATCTTGATCTCATTTAATTTAGCGTAACAAGCTTTCTCCAACTCATCAAGTCATCTATAAAAGATATCATTCAAAATGACTTTCGGGAAGGTTGTCAAATTATCTTAGCAATTTTTATCAATTGCTCCTCACAATATATATATACAACTCTTTTGGCATAGCATGAAAAAGTGGATTTTTTTTATTTTTATTTTTTTTAATTCCACCATTCCCTCCAAAAGAGACTCAAACCCAAGTCATAAACTTGGTAGGCTTTGCTCTTATCACTTGAACTAAGCATTGATCCCAAAAAACCTAAACTTGTGTATCACAAATTCTAGAAATTGTGGAAGGTTTCTAGCAACGAGAATACCATTCCACGGATAATTAATGATTAGTGTTTAGCGCCCTGGTTGTAGTTAAGAGTGAAAGTTCGGTTACATTGAATGTAGTTAACCCTATTTCGTTACATCCTTTTTGTCCACATACTAGTTATGTCTTCACTCTTTATATATATATCGACATAATGGGAAGAAATTTACAATCAAATCGTGTTAGGTCCACCTTCTTATTTATTTTGCTTACAACATCGATTCGTTGGCATTTTGCTAGTTTTTACAGGCATGTCAACTAATTTTAGTAGGCACATTACAAACCAAACAGGAGTGACCTGATTGCTTTTCAATTATATTTTAGTTGCCTAATTACTTCAAATTGAAGCTCAATAAACCAATTACAACTAGAGTTAAAGTTCAGTGCCTTCAATGTAATTAACCCTCTGAAACACATTCCCAGCTTAACAATGTGCGGCGTAATATTACAAGGTTTGTCAACAATTTTCTTATATTCCTAAAGATTTGGTAACATTCAATTTGACTTTTTTTACTTCATCGTGACATAATCTCTAATAGGAAATGCATTATAAAATAAACTGAAGAAAAATGCTCGAACACAATTGCACCAAAATTTCAACCTTGACCCCTTTATATTACAATCAAAATCTGTTATCCCAATGTCGTCCTACCAATGGTGCACTAATAGTGCTATAACATCGATCTAAGTGATCTTAAATGATAGAAATAATTAAATGATTATCTATTCTCTACATTTCACTTTAGAATAATGTTATTCATAGTGAAAACTACCAGTAATCATCCTACGTGGTATACACATGACAGTTTGTTATTTGATGCAATTTTTTTATTGTCTTGTGCATCAAATAACAAATTGTCATGTGTATGTCACATGGACAACTATCGGTAGTTTTCACTATGAATAGCATTAGTCATCATTTAATGATCAATTCTGATAGAAAACAAGCTCAATGACAAACTTTGTGACACACACATTTAGGGTCCGTTTGATTGCAAAGTGAAAAATGGGTGGAAAGAAAATGTTTTACAGGGAAATTTTTTTCCTAAAAATTGTTTTACTGATAACTATAATTAATTGTGTTTGATTGGTATAATTTTCTATTGAAAATGTTGAAAGTTTGGAGTTCATTTGGCTTCGTTTTTTATGAAAATTGTTTATTAAAGTGATAATATTTTCTACTATTGGGTCTATAATTTGTTCCAATTGTCAAAAATAAAAAAAAAATTGAAAAAAAAAATAATCATACCGAATATCATTCGTTTGACTTTGTTTTGCACGAAAATTGTCAATTAAAGTGAATTTTTTTTTTATCATTGTGTCTAGAATTTCTTCCAATTGTGAAAAAAAAAAAAAAAAACTCGAAAAAATATTTACCCACCAAAACATCAAGACTTTATTTTCCTCAAAAATGTGGAAAATTTGGAAAATATTTTCCCGAGAAAATTTTGCTTATCAAACATATTTTTCATTTCCAATGGAAAATTCTGCATATCAAACGGAGCCTTAGCAAATTTTCATTTGTTGTTTAAATAAAAAAGTTAAAAACAAAAAATGTCAAGTTAGTATGTCAAAAAATGGTCGAACGTTGAGGTATATAGAATGGTGTTGTAATGCCGCTAACGTTAAATTGCATTATTCGAAAAGAGTAATGTTATATAATACCAGTGATACTACAACATCAATATATGTGGCATTAAATAATAAAATAAATCATATATTCTCTACATTTAATTGAATTAAATGACACAAAAAATAATGTGTAACGCCACTCATTCTAGATAACCTTGTTCTTTTGGAAGGACTTGGTAGAGAGAAAGGAGGGGAAGAGGGACTAATTTTGTGAGGACTCTAAAGGCGTCTGTTAACATGGATAATTAGAAGTTGATGAAGTGTAAAAATAGACTTGTGTGGCCTTTTTATTGCAGGGACAGCAGTTGACGTCAAAATGGAGATAGATGTTTGGACTCTTCTTTATATTACAACACGAGTAGAAGTGTTGTTACCATCAAGTTCAATAGAATCTGGCACAGCACCAGTTTCCTAAAATATTTACTTGTCTTTGTTTGAGCACCATTTTTGAAAAAAATAAGTATTGTAATAGTGATTTTTTTAAGAATGTGGGGTTAAAAAGTAGAGAAATTTTTTGAGTGAATTAATGTGTAAATTATTTTATTTGGAGAATATATTGTTAAAAATGAGTTTGAGAAAAACTATATTTTAAAGAATGGAGCTCAAACGTGTGCTTGAGTTCACTTGTACATCAATACAGATTGAACTTAGGGTGGAACAATATGATTACGGGTAATTAACACAAAACATTTCTATTTTTAATTATTATTGTGCAAAACATTCTTACCTTTCATTTTTTTTAATTTTTTTTTTGGCATTTTCATCTTTAATTACATCTTTGATTGTGCAAAATGTCATTTCGTCCATTTCGATCCAACTTTTCCGTTAAATGATAGTCAATTTTGTTTTTTTTAATGGGAGGACATCTTTTCCTCAGCGCCGCCCTCTGCACCGCCTATGACCATCGTGTCCAACAAACTTGCTGTTGGGACCGTAAGGATTTTAATCGAACATGTGGGTTTATATGTGAAATATTGTATATTAAATTAAATGTTATCAATTTTGGTTAAGTCCATCTAAAGTGATCTAATAAGGTTTCTGTATTTTGGGTTTTGAAGCATCCAATTCAAGTATGACCTTTTAGGTGTAGAGACCAGTCCCGTTCCTAATTTCATGATGGGCCAAATTAGGTTAACATGCCGTTAGTATATATATATACGGTTATGGTCCTCGAATCATACTTTTTTTGTTCATTCTTTTTTTACTCTCATCATCAGAGAAAAATAAGGAACAACGTATTGATCTAGAAGACTAAAACTGCAGAATTCATTCATCTCATTAATCATATTTGATTCATGTCCACTTTCGCTTTCGATTTGCATATTCTTGATAATCTAACATGAACGATTCATATGGCGATAAAAAATGTTGTCTCATATAGTGGTATTAGAGCCAATTCATGTTGAATCATTGAGAATCAAAATTTTAATTTGGTTCTTGTATAAATTCATCGTTTTCAAATTTAACAATTTCGGATTAGTTTTGTTAAATTTGAATATTATTCGATTGATTTTTCAATGATTTTAGTTTTTTTAAAAAATGTTTTTAAAGGTCGTCGCGTTGCAGCGTTGCTCGTCAACGCTACAAGTGGTAGTGCGCTGCATGCGGTGCAACACCCTTGTTTATGGCAGTGTTCGCCGCTGCCGATTGTGGCGACGAACGTTGCTTTGTGTATTGCGTCGCCCCCGGGTTGTTCATCCATTAAACAAAAAAAAAATAGGGTTTTGGTAAATTTTGAAGGCGGGGGGTATTTGTTATAAATTTGATGTGTTAAGGGCATTGGTTGTAATTTAAAATTAGGGTTAAGTTTTAAAGTTGCAGTCCCTTAACTTTAAAACATTGGTAATTCAGCCCCTTAAGGTTGAAATTTATCCAATTGGACCTTTTAAAGTTCCGGGTTTAATAATTGAGTCCCTAGAATTTGAAAATTAATTAATTTGAGCCATTAAAGTTCTGAATTTTTTAATTAAGCCCGTAAAAGTTCATAATTGGTTTAAATTGGCTCCTAAAGTTTTGAATAATTAATTTTTGGATCTATAAAGTTTCGATTTCGAATAATTAATTTTTGACTCCTAAAGTCCCAATAATTAATTATTGACCCTTAGAGTTCTAGATAATGAATTTTTGATCCCTAAAGTTCTGCATTATTAACTCTAAGGTCCCTAAAGTTTCAAAATAACTCAAATATGCAAATTCGATGATTTTCTTTTTCAAATTTTGGTACAAATGACTCTTTTAAGAGATATAATATTTGAAAGTGAATTAATTGAAGCAACATGTTGCCAAATCAATTTCTCTTGTGGAAATTAATGAAGGAAAAATTGTAGTCACGATACCAAACCTTTCACTTTTTGCAGACTTTATCCAAATCTTTCGTTTGTGCCACCCATAGTACCAAACCTTTAAACAATTCGCACCCGGAGTTTAAATGGACGGTTTCTATCCAGTTGATCGTTAGTTGACCAAGAATAGTAGATTTTGACCAATTTTGACAAAATTATGAGGGGTAAAATGGTAACTCGACAATTTTCTCATTAAATAAAAACAAAAAAACCCCGAGACTTCATCTTCTTCCCCCACCCCGAAATCCTCTCTTAACCATTTTTCTTCCACCGCTCCTCCGTAGCCACCGCCACCACCTCTTCTTCCAGTAGCGCCGTGCCCTCTACGCCTGAGTTTGAACCTGAGTATCAGCTTGCTTCTCGGGGAGCCATTCCTGATGACATCGACTAGAACATGTACTACCTCTAAAGCTCCAATAGTTGCCTTCCCTTTCGGATGACTAGCCAATATTGCCAATTGGGAACATGTCACGAGTTTTTTAAAAAATCGGTCGGTTTAACGGGTTTTGGGACAACTTTTAAATTAGAGGTTTTATAAGTCTAATCGGATCGATTTTGGTCACAATTCCCCATTTTACTGATTAAACGGTCGTGCCAAACCGGTTTTTTAAACACTGAAACATGCATACAGAAACATTGGCAAGGAGGGTGGCACTTGAAGGAATTAAAAAGCAATTCAATTTCTAATTGGACTCGGCACACTTCGTTAGAATTTATTGGAGCTGAAATTAGAAATTGATGGGTATATATAGACGCGCATAGAAACAGATAGGGCTGAATATGGTTAGATTTGGTTTGGTTCTAAGGAGAATCGAACCCGAGTTTTAGGGTATTTAGCAAATGGAATTATCGTATTCAAATTTAATTATGGAACCGTTCGGTTTCGGTTATATTCGGTTTGGTTTCATTTGGTTCTCGGGTTCCGCACAATAAATTTTTTTAAATATCTATTACAATACTACATTAATTCAACTAATAACACGTTCAATTTTAGCTCTTACAAAATAATGTAGTTCAATCTCATGATATCATTTGTATCTCTCTTTGTTGAGTTCTTCATAAATTTGATAGTTATTTCACAAGAATAGGAAGATAGCGAGCTCACAATAAGAAAGAAAGGTTTCCAAATCATTTTCTCCAGACAGAAACAACACTAGAGTAGAATAAGATATTTGGATAAAATTTAGGTTAATTTGATTAATTGGACTGCTTTGAAAATTAGAATTAGTAAAATCATATTTTAGGTTTGGGGCTAAATTAATTGGTTAGCAAATTTATTTTAAAAAATAAAATAATTTGGCTTATTTAAGATATAAAAAAATTAGGGATATTTGGTTTTTGGTCTATTACCAAGAATCGAACATGTCGATTCCCGGTTCAGATACCAGTTCGAATATTTAATTTAAGAAAAACAATTCGATTCGGTTCGGATCCGATTCGATCGATTTGGTTATAGAATTTTGTCTAGCCCTAGAAATAGATCAATAGAAAAAACAGTCAAGAAGAAAATTATATACACGCAGAAGCCAACAGAAAGACATACACGCAAAGAAGAAAGACGACAGTGGCGGCAATAAGAAAAAAAAAATCCAGATTTTCATGCAATAATTATACAAGAAATTTCAAAAGTTAATCACATTGTGTCAATTTCTCGGTAATATCGTTCCACATTATTTTTTTAATTCCGACTAGATTAATGAACCTTTAACTCTTTATGTTATTTATTTTTTACATTCAAAGCACGTTTTTTATTCTTAAATGATTGACATGGATTTAATTTTCTCTACAATTATATGCGCAATAGTTATATGAGTTTTGTATTTTATTTTACCTTCGAGAGACTAAAAATAAGTTAGACATAGTGTCAATTGTCGTAAAGTTTGATAAGAGATAGAAATATACCACTATATTTTACGTGATCTTAAGTATTCATAAATTTTTAATGCATATTTATATGTTTGCATCCGTTATAGAAATATAGACATGTCACATGTAAGAATATGTTAAAACAAATTAGGAATATTGATCTTTATAATTGAATTGTGTTGTCAAATTTATAAGTTCCGGGTTAAAGACGATTGATATAAGGGGATTCGGGACCCTAATACGTTTTTCACCATCGTAATTTTATGAAACTTGCATTTAATTATAATCTTACATTTATTTAGTTAAGTCTTGCATTCATAAGTAAATTATTTAATTTATAGGAAAAATCACAAATTTCAATTGTTTCGGTTAATGCTAAGTTAATTTGAATTTGAACTAATACAATCTCTATAGGAATGATACTTGGACTTAAAATCTATTTGACCACTTGTTAATAAACCGTGCATTTGCAGTATTTCAAAAGAAATAAATATTTGGCACGACGGTCGAAAATTTTAAAAAGTGAAAATTACATACAAGCCTGTTTTTAATATTTTCATTTCATTAATCATATTTTAAGTTTCTTATTTCAAAATTCAGATTATAATTAACTATTTAATATGTATAATTACTAATAATTCATCACATCCACCACACCCCTCTCATTAAAAAAACGATGACTCTCTCTCTTCCCCCGAAAAACAATAATCTATTCAAGAGTAGAACATGTTCAGCCTTCAAATTTTCATCACTGACTAAGGAATCTCTATTAAAATAATCAATCAAAATCAACTTTTGTATACCAGTTTTCAACAGAAATCATCTCGGAGGCAAAAGAAGTTAAAACTCATTAAATACACAATTTGTATTATCTCAAGAGTCCAACCAGCCATGAATCAAACTTTGACTTTTGATGAGATTTAGGGACAGCCCTAAATCAGTGAACTTAGCCCCTAGTACGTTAGGCCAGGGAAAATGAAAAGAAAATGAAAGGGGGCCTGACGGCCGATCCGAATCTGCCGTCTCATGCACGCCACGGGCTTAACAAATAAATCCAACATGTTTTTTACCGTCAAAATTATGAATAAATTGTCTTAGGGTCTCGAACCTTTGTAGATTGTAAGAGTAGGGTTTCGAACTTTTAATTTCTAGCATTTGGGATCTCAAACATTTCAACATGTGCACCAAGGTTCCTTTTCAGATAGAAAACGTCACATGTTATAATATTGATGGATGAAAAATCCTACATGACAATAAATGGTGTTAAAATTCGAGAGATAATTAAATTACTAATCATCAACATTTACTTCGATTGATTTTAAAATGTTTTCTACTTTTATTAATATGCCTTGTCACTGGCAGGAACACGCGGTGTATCGTGGGGTCCATTGACCCACATAATTTTTATTTTTTAATCCTCTTTTTAGTATTGTGCGTAGCTTTTTCCACTCCAATGGTACATTAAAACACAACACCGTTAATTTGGTGTAATTTTTGAAGTTTTTCATGATTCCTATTTTGCCATTCATTTATATTACAATAAATTTAATTTCTATTATATCATCTTTATATCATTTAATTTATTTTTTCTAATTTGATCATTATATTTAATTAAGTGTAATGTTTTCTAAATCTTTTTAATAACTGCAATATTTTATTTCATTAAATATAATTTTAGTAACAATATAATTTATAATTAAATAACTTTTGAAATAAATTAATTATTGAGAAATAAAAATAAGAAAATAATGAAAAACTCGTCATTTTGGTTGAAGTGACTTCGTAAAATAATGTAAAAGTTGCATCAATTTGATGTGAAAATTGCCCCAATTTAATGAAAATGGTTGGGCTTGGAGACGACATAAGGCCAGGTACATTTTACCCCAAAACAAAAATGTTATCACAAATCAAAGAGGAAAAATGATAGCTTTGCTGGCTATAGTTACCTCACTCCAGCAAACAGTTTCACTGTCTTTTTATAATTCTCCATTTTTCCAAGCACCATAATCTACGCCACTCGATCTGTTAGGTTTTTTTTTTTTTTTTTTTTTTTGAAGGCACCAGAAAACCCTTTGGTTTTTTTCATGACTTAAAAAAATTCAACCAAAATATCCACAAAACAAGTTTTCTCTTGCACGGTTTCCTTTCAAGATTACGCCAAAGTAACTAGTGGTTATTGCTCACCAAGAAGCAGACAACCCTCACAACACTCCATTTATAAAAAAAGGTTGAACCCAACCTTGAGGGCCCCACTGTCCCACCCCTATATCATCGTGGAGGAGGCAAATCGCGGAATGTGTCTCATCAGGTCAGGATACTAGGAATCGAACCCTAACACTGCGACTGTCAACTCGAGACTAACTTATTCTTGTCCTTTACACCATTGAGCTATGCCCCAGGGGACAACAACACTCCATTTATAGATCCCGCCAAGAACATCTAAAGAATGAAGGATTACAGAAAAATACTAGAAGGTTTATCTAGAGAAACAACATCACAAAGGGAGAAGAAAACCCTAGAAGAATAAAGGCAAATGAGGCATCTGGGTGCATATAAAAGACACAGTCAATTAACCTCAAATCAAGGGCTACCAGTCCAACCACGTGGCATCATCTTAGCTATTGATTTATTTTGAACTAGATTCATATCTTTATAATTACTGGAACCAAAACCAAACTCAAACCCGAACTCGATCCAGGTTTAAATTCGATTCTATCCATAAAGTTTTTTATATATGTTTGATATATACATAATACGCTACTAATAGATATATTTGTGTAAGGAGAAAATTTAGCTAAGAAATTTTCTTCAAACAAAATAGTGGAGATTAAAAATGGTGATAGAAGAGAAAATTAGAATATTAAAAATTAAGCCCATATTTGAACCCAGTGTTTCTATGCGAAACAAAGTTTTTCTACCTTAACATATGCATTAAAATTGTGTACTTGTTTCCCGGGGCATAGTTTAGTGGTGCAAAGGACATGAATGAGGTAGTTTCGGTTGAGTTGGCAATAGCAATGTGGGGGTTCGATTCCTGCCTCTAACAAAGTTTGGAATATAACTTTTTATGGGCACCAGTATGACAGCTCTTATACTTTGACCTATTGATACACATCCCGCGATTTACCTCCTCCACGATGTTCTATAAACGGGGGCGATTGGGGCCAATCAAGGTTGGGATTTAACATTTTTTTTAAAGTTGTGTACCTCTGAAAAGCAACTAGCAGGACTATGCTTGTCATGAAAAATTTACTTATTTGTCCTTCAATCTTTCTTCCAATTTCAGTTGGTAAAGCGCGCATTTATTCAAGGACAAAATTAGAAAGATGTATTGTTTCTTGCTGACATATTACATCATATGCAGACGTGGGCCCATTATACTGTTGCAAAAAATAATTTGGGTGAATTTAATGGCATCAAACCAACGTAAAATTACAATTTGAGAAGATTATTTTTTCTTAATAAATCTTATTTGATCCATAAGTGAGGCATGCTAGAGCCTATAATTTTTAATTATGGACATTGTTTAAATGCTTCTTCTCTTAAAATGAATTGACATAAAAATATTAATTAAATACATAACTATATAGTATCAAAAAATCGTAGTCCACATAGTGAACTCGCTTTGTTTAATTAAAAAATGAAAATTTATATTTCAAAAAAAAAAACATGAACTGAAGATAACAAAAAAGGTACACCACAATCCAAGTTAGGAATATATCAAGCTCAATTGTCACGAATTTAATTACAAAAAAAAAAAAAAATGAAAAAATCACTTAAATTTGTAAACAATGCAAGAAAGTAAAAAACTTGAATTGGTAAGATTAAAAGCTTTTATTCGTTAACTTACACCACAACCTAGCTTGGACTTTTTGATACATAAAAATTCTAAATTGCAAAGATTAATTGTGAGGCGAGAGGTGAAAAAGTAGGAATCGATCTTGATTTCTTAGGGTTTGAGTCTTAGACTAATTATTATTCAAATTAGGATTTTTAGGTTTTGTACTTTTTTATCCTGTCTTAAAATTATTAAATTGTAAATAAAAAAATATCCTAAAAATCGGTTTCATTCGGATATCCACGATTCTAGTTCAGGAACCAAGAATCGATCCGGACCCAATCAGTTATCGATTATCGATTTCGATTCCTAATTTATTTATTTTGGGAATTGGATCGGAACTTTCGTTTTTGATTCCGGTTAAAATGCCCGGACCTAAACACGATAATGCACAAATGGGGGGGCAGCCGGATGAGGCCTGAGTATGGATCACATCATTGGTTCTTTTTTTTTTTTTGTTTATATTCCATTAAAGTGTTAAGCACATGGCCCGACAATCTTCAACTGCATGTCTTCTCTTTCTTTCATCTCTTCAAATATCGTTCCATGTCTCATCAACGTTATTTTCTGGTGCAATTATGATCTTACAGATTTCTCTTAGACCCGCATAGGGAGTAAATGGGGAGTCATGAGGTGAGAACGAAACAAAACAAATAAGTCGGGGGATCCCAGTCGACATGGGCAGGGCGGGTGTGGGTCGGAGTTGTAGTGGAATAAGGTGATGGTGGGTTTATCCATTTTTTCTTATTATTTTCTTTATTTACTTGATTTAGATTACGTTAAGGTGAAATTGTTATTTTATTCAAAATTTGACATTCTCTAATTCATACGTTTGAAAGATTTGAGACTTCAAATATTAAAAATCAAAGGTTGAGACCTCATCATCACAGCCTTCAAAGCTCAGGACACTAGGTACAATTTACCTCAAATTAATATAAAGGTGTGTTTGGTTGCATTTATTTTTCATGAAAAATGTCAATTTTCCATCCAAATTCATACTTTTAAGTTTTAAAGTGTTTGATTGCTAGTTTTTCATGGAAAATATTTTCAAACTTTTAAAAATATGCATAATTGGACACTGGTTGTTAAGGAAAAAGTAAGTTTTTGTTTTCGTTAAAATAAGGAAAATATTTTCTTTTCTGAAATATATTTTTCATATCAATCAAACACACCCTAAATGTTCGTGAACCGTAACTATTGACAATAATCAGTCACCTTTATCTTTTTACTACATGTTCTAAGGATCAGTAACAAAATTTTATATTGGGTTTAGTGAATTTGATGATTTTACGAATAATAAGAAATTCACTGTGGACACACATGAAGATTTCTTAACTAAGAAGCAATTAAAAGGACAAAGACTGCTTTAATTATATCTTTCACCTCTTTTTTAGTTTTTTCTATTAAAGGATTCACATAAAATATTGATAAGAGTGGAAGAACCCGAAATGAGTCTTCTAGAACCAAGAATTTAAAGGAGATATAGAATTTAAGAGTGTATATCATTTTTCAGGTTCAAAATTAATTAGAAATGAGATTACAATTCAAAGAATGTGTAAATAATTTACATATATAAGTGTTTCGATTACTTCTATTAATAAAATTGATCAAATTTGTTAAACTATGACTTGAAGCTCAACTTATGTCTCCAAAAAATAAAAAAAGAATAAAATATCGATAAAATCGAGAGCGTAGGTCTCATTTGGAATTAGAATTTTGGCAAAGTTTTCGGAATTTTTTATGAAATATATGGTTGGAAAATTGATAAAAGTTGTGAATTTCATGAAATTTTGGTTAAAAATTGATCAAATCAGTTGAAAACTTGATATTTATCAAACAAACAAAAATTTAGCTGACATTTGATAGAAATTTTTTAAGAATACATTTTTTGAATTTTTTTTTTTTTTAAATTATGTGATTATAAAAAGTATTTAGAAGTTTTAAATTTGTACCAATTATTTTATTGAGAAAATATATGATTAAAATGAGTTTTAAAAGGAAAATGAGGATCAAATATAACTTTAGCTTTTTGCATTTTGTTCAATGCATATTTGACAAAGTTTCAATTTTATAAGTCGATCGAGATAATTTTTGTCAATAAGCCCCTATGTGATAAAAATTTAGAGCCTATTTGGTAAAAATTAAATTAAATTAAAATTAAAAAAAATAGCCATTATTGTTGACTTATATTAGACGAGTGAGACCCAATAATGACTATATTTTCAATTTTAATCGAATTTTAATTGTTGTTAAACATGCTCTAAAATCTAAGTTTTAATTTAGATCAAAATTAATTATTATTAAGATTCACACTTTTTTAACTTTATATTATATTTCATCAATTTTTAAAAAAATTATTAAAAATCTGATTTTAATTTTTAGCGAAAATTGAGTAAATTTATTATTTACTCATTTCGCAAATTATAAGCACTTAAACTTTGACCATCACGCTGAAAAGAAGCTACTGGTGATGCGGGCTGAAGCCTCGTAGGATGTGTAGGGGTCTGGAATTGAGCAGCTAAATCTGGGATTTCTCAAAAAAAATTTAGTCAGAGAAATCAAAATTGTTACAATTTCCAAAGCGTCCCTCCAAGTCAGTGAATGGGTGATAGAATGTGGGATTCCCCATAAATGTTCTCCCTACCAATGACACACTCTACCCACGATTTCACTACTTTATATCGAAATTGCCACTCGGCTAAAATATACGTGAATAAACGCCCCCCTTTGACCTGACTTTTAATTTTGCTTTCGTTTCTTATAAAATATCTTTTTAAAAAAATTACCTTAATTTTTATTTGAAAATTAATTTTTACTTTCAGAGAAAGTCACGTTGTACCAATCTTTCTATAAAAATTCTCGTAAATTTAGAAACGCTTCTATTAAACTAGTTAAACGTGTTAAAAAACAACATTTAGATCTCAAAAGATCATTTTGACTTTTCAAAAGTCACTTCGAATGTGCCTTAGCCCCTGTCTGGGAGGGCTTTTCATCTCTCCAAAATTGATTATTGTGCCATTGCATTTTGACCGTTTCTCATAGAAGAGGCAGCCGCAATATCCCAATTGTTACCGTTGCTGGCTTCAACGGACAGAAAATCAATTTTAAGCTCAATTTTATTCGCGGCCAGACAAGCTGCTAATAATAGAAAATCATATGTAGATTTCTAAATTTATAAAATTAAAGTTAAATTGTTCGCAGTTGATTTTTTTTTACACGAATTTAAAACGCAATTATTTAACACGTAATAATCATTTCTCGAATTTCTTCTTGTTAAAAAAAGCTACTGTAAGATCCTAAATCAAAATTTCAATTATAACGAATTTATTGGACTCGAATACTATAAACAACTCATTTATTTCCAATAACCAACAAATCAAATGTGTGTGGCCCATTATTAACACATGAGTTCACCCACTCGGGAAAAATAATAGGAGAAATTATGACAGCATGTAATAAATGCACATTTTCTTCACCACTCATGACTCGCTTCAGACAATTTATTTTTCCACACAATTTTGTGTGTCGAAAGAGGCTAAGGCCTAAACCAGCTACAATAAAGCTAAATGTACTGAAGAAAGTTGTTCGATTCCGGGAAGGCAAGAGTTTTGGAAGGGGGATTTTTTCTCGAAGGCAAGGCAATGATTGGAAGGTAGTGACGAGAGCTCTCTTGGGGCCAGGAGTATAAGCGGTGCAGGAACCAACAAGGACATAACCCGCGGTTTACCTCCTCGAGTCACTGAGGGGCCGGTGTCTAGAGATCCAGGATTTAGTGTGGCTAAGCTGGGATACTTGGGAATCAAAAAAAATATGTACTGAAAAAAGTTTCACATGTGTTTTATCTACGCTCACACGGGTGGGCCCCATGTGAAACCCATGATAATAAAAAATTGCCACCGCATCCCCATTGTGAGGTATCGGCGGGGGTTATGTGAACCCACACATGTACCTCAAGCTTCACTCAGACCAGCTATTTGGTATTAGTCAAATCTGAGGAGTACAAGATCCTCAAGATTGTCTAGTCATTTCCACATGATCATCAGATCATGAATTAATTCAGCCTGGTGAACCACAAATAATTGGGAATTGATCAAAAGCTAGATGAATCGTGTCATGTCAGCACTTGATAAAGAAAAGGGCCAATACAATCCATTTTTAGGTCTGCCACATGAACAGACTCAAAGTCACTGTTACCTGTTCAAGCAACTTCATTCGTCCATTTTAGCTAGAGAGTTGTGTCAAGCGGTCACCTTCACTTTTACTCTATAAATTTTAATAATTATTTCAAAAACTATTTTGTAAAGAAAATATTGAAATGACTGGTGGGTCGACATATTGGACCGAACACCTCTACTTCAAGCCTCCACCATAGATATAAGTACTACAATTAAGTCTAATTTTGATTTTTTTGTCCTTGAAAAGTTAATTAGTGTGTATGATAATGATGATTTAATTTGGAAAAGATTGCATAAACGTTTCTTAATTGTATTCAATAGGGTAAGACAATCGGTTTTTGACGAGAACATACGATTAAGTGTGTGTTTGAGTCACATTATTTTGAAAAAATGTATTCTGAAATAGTAGATTGATGGAGAATCTGTGGTTTAAAAATAAGGAAAAATTATTGATGTGATGGAAAATATTATTTTATTGAAGAATGTGCGGTTGAAAATGAGTAGAAGAATGAAAATAAAAATTTAATGTGTACCAAACACGGGTTAAATCTATTTTCTATCAAATAAAAGTTGACTACATGAGTCCGTTTTATAATTCTATTTATCCTAGTGTTACCATTAAAATAATTACAATAACTAAAAATTAATATTTTTTATTTTTAATAAATTTATACTTAGTCCATGTTTGGTTCATTTTCATTCTTCTACTCATTTTCAACAACATATTTTTCAATAAAATAATATTTTCCGTCACATCAATAACTTTTTTTTTTCAACCACACATTCTCTATCAATTTACTATTCCAGAATACATTCTTCCAAAATAATGTGGGTCAAACACACCCTTAGTATGTAATATATATATATATATATATATATATATATATATATTTTTTTTTTGTGAATTCAAATTGTTTCGATACGAGATCGATTCTTGATCTATTGTACTATATCTAATTCTTCGTTTCGTTAATTATTAAACCTAAATACTAAAAAGAATTAACATTGTATCGAGAAATTAATTTCTCTTGTTTGACACCCATTAATTTCTCCTTCTCCTTCTCATTCTCATTCTTCATTTAACCACACATTCTCCAAATAAAATAATATTACACACAAATCAAAAACTCTATCACTTTTCCACTACACATTCTCACCTCAATCACTATTCCAAAATTTCTATTTATCTCAAAATGGGTTTCAAACAAGGGTTGTTTCTATTTAAGTGTTGTTTCTATCTATTCAATAATGTTTCACAGGCTGTCGATGCACCATCTCAGTGACACATTTCCCAGCCGGCCAGCTACAACGTGGAGATGAAATAACCAATCTTATGTTTCAAACCCATAATTAAGTAGAAGATTAATAATAAGAGAAGTAATGATTAAGCAAAAGAAGAAAATTTGCACACAGCAAGAAAAATGGAGCCATTTTATGTGTATTTCAATTTTCAAGAGAGAGGGAGAAAAGTAACGTAGTCGGCAGGGGACATTTAAATCATATAAAATAATTAACACATTTATCAAAATAGAATATTACAAACTTTAGTCAAAGGTTTTTTATGGTAGGGAGAGAATTTATGATGTTTGTCTCCTATTCCCTGCATTTCTTTTCTGCTATAAATACACCCCTAACCCTTCAACACTTCCCAACCGATCATCCATCCCTCTCCCACTCTCTATTTTCCCTCTACACATACACTGATACAGTTATCACACACTGAGCAAAGGCGTGCAATTTTTGCAGTTTTAACTTAAATTTATGAAAAGGGTTGTGAGTGAGTGATAAAAGCACGGAGAATCCGTAAAGCTCAGGAGGGATAGCGCCAATTGATTAACAACCATAATATATAACTCTCTGCCAGCTACCGTGTTTGGTGGTGGAGAAAGGTTGTGATGGTGAAGGTAGATCTATAGCGCTATCCATCCTGAGTTTCATGGTTTCTTTGTACTACGTACATCTCTATATGCACTTACAAGTTACAACTGTCCGTGTGCAGTGATTTTTAAGGCTCCCACGTCTGCAAAGGTAGAAATTTTACTTCAAGTGGGTGCGGTCCTGCTTTTAGCCCCGTTTGGCTTCCATTTTTGTTTTAAAATGTATCTTTTCAGGCCTCATTTTCAATCACATGATCTTTCGTAGAATAATATTACACGTAAATTTAAATTTTTTTCTTATTTTTCAAGCACATGTTATTCAGAAAATCTCTATTTTAAAATACATTTTCACCAAAATCTCATTTTAATCGAACCATTCGTTACACGATTACTATGTGAGCGTGTATTTCACAGTAATTTATGATTTTTTTTTTTAATATTGGGACATATTTGGACACTATCTGACAAATTGACATTTCTTGATTTAGTCGATGTTAGAAAGTTAGCGTTTTACCACATTTCTCTCACTTTGAAGACTATTTTTCCTTTTAAAGATCAAGAACTTGGTTTGTAAAGTCATTCCTCAAGCAATTGCAACAATTAAGGACGTAATCAGCTTCTAAATTCTTTGACAGCTCATAAAAAATATTGATATTCGTAGTCGTTTACCATCGATAGTCGCTCTGCGTAATATCTTGTTATTTGGATCATTAATTTTTGGTAGTGGACCTCGTCATTCTTATAAAAATTGTATCAATTATGGAAGTGCCAGATTAAGAAAATTATGTTCCTGTTTGGCAGAGATTTAAATTAGATTTATAGTAAATTTTGATAAAAATTGATAAAATGTGTGGTTAAAATTAATTATTAATTTTGATTTAAAATTTTAATTCAAACCAAACAGGACTATATATATCAATTATGATAATGCCAAAATTAGAGAGAGAGATTGTGAGTTGTGTAAAAAAACTTTCTAAAGAATTATATACAACGTACTTACAAGCACACGTGGCCTTCAACTTTGAGGTACAAAACATTATGAAGGCAAGGGGACCAGTCAATGCAATTTTGAAATTTGGAATTGGTGGTTCAGTTTACGTTTGAGTGAAAGAGATGTATTTTTGTGAACATTATCGTCGTATAATTTAATGATGGGAAGGGAAGACTGATTGGGAAAGTTGACTTTTAACCATTTTTATGCAAGCCCTGCTCGATCAGTCTTTTCTCGAGGTTTGCAGTTCCTGCCAAGATTTACTGGGTTCAACCGTTCAAATCATACAGATGTTCGTTTAAAGGGAAAATCCAGGCTCGATTAAATTTGCTGATGTGGCCTGGAATAGAGAGGTTCAGTGTCTTAAAAATTTTGAAGGAAGGAGCCGGGTGTTTATTTCAGCCTAAATATTTATAACTCCATTACCATTTTTTATGTTTTTGTCTTAATTTTTGAGGTTAAATAAAGTTAAAATATTACACTCTTAATACCATTTTTGAAGTGTTCACGACCTAATACTTTATGTCATCAACGGCACACAAAACGGCTATTGTAACAAATGTTACGTTGTGTCAGAGTAGGCAATTTCAAATTAATATTTCGTGATTTTCGATAGCATGTTATCTTTAAAAATTCTCTGATATTCATACGCTAGTCGAATTCATAAATCGATTACGTCATCTTGAAACTCGCTTCTAGAACTATATTATGAATATATCGAATAATCTAAATGAACATCGAAAATAATTCAACATCGGTGTTAAAAGGAAGCGTATAACTCGTTTTTTCTTTAATTTCTTCAATTATTTCATTGATGTTTAATATTTTTGCGCAAAAAATTTCTCAATATAATTTACAGCATTTCATTAGAAAATTTTATATGGGTTCGTCAGAGAAAAAAAAATCGAAAGTGAAATGACGTTATTTAAAAAGTAAATTTTTAAAAATTTCCTAAATGATCGAGAGAACATTTTATATTAATGTAAAAAATTTGACATTCACGTCTCTTTAGACGTCATTTAAAAAATTTAATTAGGAAATCTCGTAAATGATGTCGAAAATTATATTAGGAAATTTATTAGATTATTTTAATTTTATAATATAAAAAAAATGACCGAGAGGAAAAAGTAACATTAATGTAAAAAACAAAAAAAATCCTAAAAATGATCGACTTTTTTTTACGAATTTTTAGGAATTTTCCGGATGTAAAAATAATGGAGAGGAAAAAGTAGTAATATTCCATATAAAGTAAAAAAAAAATTATTAGGATTTTTTACATATGATTTTTTTGTCATATACCATGTAAAATTTCTTAATAAAATGATGTAAATTATATTAATAATTTTGTCGCACAAAAATAATAAAAAATAATGAAACAATTGAAGAAATTTAAAGAAAATACGATTTATATGCCTATTTTAACCCCACATTTAATGCATGTTTAACTATTTTCGATATTTATTTAGATCATTCGATGTATTTATGATATATTTCTCGAAATGAGCTTTAAGATGACGTAGACG
>CM032632.1:19876427-20011915 GCA_019097785.1 Fraxinus excelsior
CATGATTAAAAACATATCACAAATATCAAATTGATTCCTTTACATCCAAAATCTAAGATCAAACCAAGTTTTTATAATTTTTTCTTTAGTTCCTTTTCTCAAGTTTTGTTTGCTTGATTCAAACTTGGATTAAAATTTATTTACTCCTACAAACTATTTGTCATAAAAGCCTTCAAACACTTACCTTAGTGATGGTAAATATCGTTTGAGGATGACGATTCGTAATCGTGTTCAAACCTTCCATTTTGACGATTTCTTGTTATTGATTTTATTTTCGTTCTTAATCAATTTTATTCAACAATCTATTTTAATATATTAAATATTATATCAAGTAAGAATTATTTTTGGACGATTATAATCTTACTATAATTCAACTATTTCAATCATACCTAATATGTATTTAAACAACCATTTAGTTACCATCAATGTACGTGTACTTTTGATATATTCATTTCATTTATGTACTTTCATTGATGTATAAATTTTTTATTATTAATTCTCAATTAATTAACATTCACATTCATTTAATTAGTATTCTTTTTCATTTATGCATTTCAGTGTTATTGATTCTAATTAGGATTTCACATTCAAAAATGTATGTCATTATTCACGTCTATACATGATAATTAACATCTCACTAATGTATGAATTCCTTATTATTGATTATCAATTAATTAACATTCACATTCATGTAATTAATATTCATCTTCATTTATGTATTTCAGTGTTATTAATTATAATTATGAGTTAACTAGAATTTCACATTTAAAAATGCATTTCATTATTCACGTTCATGCATGCTAATTAATATTCAATTTTACTTAATTGAATATTAAATAAATGATTTAACATTCACCGTCACACATGCATTCCCTGATATTAATTCTAAATTAATTAACATTCACGTATATTCAAGTATTACTTTTACAACACTTATAAAACATTTTGTAATAGCATGTAACACACGTTTACAATTGACTAGTTTTTAAAAAGGTCTTTAAAAGTGTTGACATTACTCCAAAGACTTTCAAGAAGTCTTGATTCAAAACTTGGGACCTTTAAGAATTTTTAAAAGGTCTATAAAAATCTACACGAAACCCTAAAGTTTTACAAAATTACATTGAATACATTCAAACATTTAAAATCATTAAAAAAATTATATTGAATACATCAAGTTTTTGTTGGTGTGTTCTATGTAAGGACAAAAGAGAAGGGCCAAGGAGATTCTTTAGCCAAAAACTGATATATCGTCATTTATTGTAGTATAATTGACGCACGACCCACTCGATCTTTACATCTATTGTGAAATACCTCGTATTCTTTTATTTTGGTGGAAAACCTTCCATATGATCCAAACCTTGGGAAGTATCCCTTATTATTCAATTTCGTTAGTTTATGCGCTACATGCACTAAGGCCAATCTCTAACGCTTCATCAAAATTTGAGATAAGTTTTACACAATTTTACACCAAATTTTGGACCAAACTAAAAATTATCTCCAATCAATTATACCAAACATACGCCAAATGAACATTGCTTAGTCATTTTCTTCATTTTTTTTAAATTCTTAACACTCTATTTATTTGAAAAATAATTTATTTATTTATTTTACAACTACACAAATTACTAAATAAATAATTACGTTAAATTAACGAAAATATTGAATTATTATTGATTACCAAATTATTCACTTATTTGATGTATTACGTTAAATTGTTGAAAATAATTGATTATATTATTATAATTTACTATAAATAATTACATTAAATTAACGAAAATAATTACTAAAATTTTATTCCTTAATTATTATTGATTATATTATTAAAATTTATTATGAATGCACTTATTATTATTGTTATTAACAAAATTTACTTTGCACCATTTTGTGCAAAATTGAGCAAAGTACAGTGCTATATTGATATTGGAGGCAAAATGGTGTTTTGGGATCTCCATTGGAGATGCCTCGAAGACGGCTAAGAACCTGTTTGGTAGGGCTACTAATCAGATTAAAATTGAAAATATGGTCGTTGTTGGGTCCCACTCGTCTAATAAAAGTCAACAATAACGATTAATTTTTCAATTTTAATCCGATTTTAATCTCTACCAAACACCCTCTAAAATTAAAAAGGGGAAAATTGTAGTTGTGATCTCAAACCCATCAATTTGTTATTGATTTAACTTTTTATTTGTATCACTCATAATTTAAGGACAGATTGGCGGATTTCGTCCATTCTATCGTTAATTGAAAAAAAAAATGGTTTTTACCAACTGTAAAAGAAAAAATAATAAATTTATATTTTCTAAACTAAAATACTTCAGTAAAAGAGAAAGAAATCTGCCCAAAAATCCACCCACCACTCCATCCATCTCAAAACTTCATCTGTTCATCATCTCCAATCCCAATCCCAATCCCAACCCTAACCCAGAAAATCCCCGCACTTTAAAAACAAATCATTAAATAAGTAAGCTAAAGATCCATTAGCATACTGCAAGCAAGGAATTATTTTCAAACAGTCAATATCAGATTTCCCGGGAACACGGACTAGCAAGAACACAATATTCATGTAAAAAACTCATCAAAATCTAATCAAGTTTTGAGAAAAAATTACAGTTCTGCATTCGAATTGAAACTCAAAAACTAAAAGGGGGAAAATCTGGGATTGGGGTTGGGTAGGGGTGAGGGTGAGGGTGAGGGTGGGATTGGGATTGGAAAAGAAGATAAAGTTTTGAGGGGTATGGGATGTGCAGATTTTTTCTTATTTAGCCTCCGTTTGTTTATCATTTTTTATTTATAAAAATGATAAATATGACAGTTATTCATCACATTAAATCATCAATTTTGAATTTCTATATCTTGTGTGAGGCCCAATAACGACTATATTTTTCATTCACATTCTACGATAATGAAAATCAAACAGACCGTTAATAATTTTAATTATTTTATTTGATAAAATGTAAAATTATCATTTAACCCATTTAAAATTGGTCAATAATAAATTTTCTGGTCAATTGATGGTGAAATGGACGAAATCCATCTATTTGTCATTTTGCTGCAACGAAATTAAATGTTTGCGACTATGGGAGACACAAATAAAAAGTTTTGAGTATAATTTGCAACAACTAAAAAAGTTTGGAAACACAACTGTAAATTCTTTTTCATTTTTTCTTTAAAAAAAAAATTGACCATTTTACTATACTTAACACCTAAACTAACGAAAATGAATGATAGAAGATATTTCACAAAGTTTGGGTCATATATGAAATTTTCAACCAAAGTAAAAATATAAAGGAGTATTCGAGTATTCAACGATGGGATAAAAAGAAAAAAGATATTTCAAACTTATTTGTTTACAATTTTTACTTTGTTAACATTTGTAGCTGTTGGGTTGTTTTACTTTTGACGTGTTATTATGTTCCTTTGCTAATCAAGTAATAGCAACTCAGTTTGTGACCAAAAACACACCTCATCCAACAAGATTCCAATAATCTATCTCATAGACCACGTAATAGGTGAACTCATACTCGCACTCTCCATCACTATCCTACCCGACCTATCCGAGGTCCATGATACTCGAAGTGATGCACCCTATCGAACCGCCATGTAGAGATCGAATTCTTCACGGTCGAGACAAGGCAATACAACCTTCCGCGGCACCAATTCGAAGCAAAGAAGCTTCAAGCACATGAGGGCATCATATTCCTTCACATCCCTTAGAAGATCATCCATACAAGATCTTTCGTGATTGATTGATGTGACATTTCTACATTAGTTGTCCTATTAGTCAACTTATCAATTTACTTCTCAAATGTTAGACCTATGTAGTAATAAGTTGACTACTTTTCAGAATCATTGAATGCCCTTGAACTTAGGACTAGTGAAATTAGAGGTGTCAATTCGGGTGGTCCGGGCCGGGTCGGTCCGCCAACATATAAGCCCGCATAAAAAAAACTCGTCCGCTATGAGTTACAGACCGGTTAGGGTTAGCTCACAATTTTGGACTACAACCCAGACTCGGCCGTTGACCCATCCGGCTCGAGCCCATTCGGGTCACGATTTGTTCCGATTTGACCCGTACAATTGTATAAATAAAATTATAAAAATATAGAATTTTTCATATTTATAGTAATTTTTTTAAAATGTAAATTAAGAATTGAACAAAATGATAAATTCATATTTATACTAAGAAATGTTTACATATAATTCAAATTTAATATTACATGAATTATTTATAACTTTGAAAAGTTAAATTTAACTTAAACAAATAACAACTAAATGCATTTCTAATTACTATTATCAAATATTTATAGTATAAGTACATCTCAACTAGGTTGATACCTATTTTTACTATAATTTATAGTTTAAGTACATATCAATCAGGTTGACACCTACTTAACTATAATATTTTTTTTTTCACGGGTCACGGTTAACCGCGGCCCGTGAAGGTGCAACCCATGAAGTCCGCGGATCACACCTCCTTGACCCGTGAACCGCCCACTCGGATCACGGGTCGGCCCGCGGTCCCGAGTCAATCCGGACCGATTTTCACGGGTCTGGTCGGCCCATTCGTCTGACACCTATAGGTGAAATGACACTATTGATAAGGCGCCTCGATCGTTAAATAAAGCCACATATTTCTTTATTCAACAATAATCATTTCGCTTCTTCCACTATAAAAGATTAGACTTGGTGCTATTTGAAGGTAATGTAATTTTACACACTCCATAATTATATTGCTCTCTTAATGTCACGCGTTTTATACCACGTAAATTATACCGCAAGTGTATAGTGTCAAATTTTGTAATATATGAATGGAGTTAGATTGTCGAACCCACATGGATTGTAGTTTAATTTTGTACTAAGTACTATAATTGTGTAGCAATTATTTTATCTAGATGAATGAATTTTTGAATCAACGTTTTATCTAAACCAAGGATAGTTGTGACGAATTTAATGAATAAATGCAAGTTATACGAATAAATCAATATAGGCGAGTATATTGTATGATTTCACCTAACTGTCAAATATGATTTTTAAAATGCTCAATTATCTATAATCAATTTTCATGTTTATAAACAAGAACCATAATGTAATTATATTCCCTCTCTCGAGTGCCAGGTAAAAATTAATCATAAAAATTAATTCCAATATCTCTATTTTGAGTTAAAATCAAGATTTATTAAGATCGTGGTTCTTAGATGGAAAAACTTCATAGATTCTATAATTTCTCTCTAAACCCATAAAATCTAGATCGTGTTATTGTTGTAATCTCTCCTAAATTCCATTCTCTCGAGTGTAAAAATTGACTAACATCTAATTCTTCAATTAGTGGATAATTAATTGAAAGTATTAAATCAATAACACAAATAAACGGAAAAGAAAAGTTCATATAAATAACTAAAATAAAATAAAATCAGATCCTCAAGTTTTGGTTAATCAAACTCTAGAAAAATTATTTAGTTCATGATATGAGATATGAAATATATACAATTCATAAAGAATAACGTGAAGAGAAGAAAGAGAAAACTATTTTTGGATGGTTGAATCAATCTTTTTCGCGAGTTACCTTTTGCTTCCTTTTTGATTTCTTGAATCTTGCTCCCTCAATTTTTGCTCTTGACTCGATGAATTGTCATTGAAAAGTGATTTTTAGGATTATATTTATATCGTCACGAAGTATTGGAAGAGTTAGGATTATATTGAGATTTAAAAAGAGACCAAAATATTCAAAACCCCATTTCTCGTCTGACGACGCCACCGCGCCACAAGTGTGGCGCTGCGGCACCACAATAATGCTGATATTCGCCACTAAAGTGGCTCTGCGAAGCCAACTTTCGGGTAAAAAATTCGGCAGTTCGCATCTTTCAGTATTTTTATCGTAACTTTTTCTCCCAACATCCTATTGAAGCAATTCAAAGTGTATTGGAAAGATAACTCGATGAATCGTCGTTGAAAAGTGATTTTTAGGGTTGTATTTATGTCATCATAAAGTATTGGAAGAGTTAGGATTTGATTGAGATTTAAAAAGAGACCAAAATATTCAAAACCATTTTTCTCGTCCGAAGACGCCCCGGCTGCGGCACCGCAATAATGTTGATATTCGCCACTAAAGTGGCTCTGCGACGCCAACTTTCGGGTAAAAAATTCGACAGTTCGCATCTTTCAGTATTTTTATCGTAACGTTTTCTCCCAACATCTTATTGAAGCGATTCAAAGTGTATTAGAAATATAACTCGATGAATCGTCGTTGAAAAGTGATTTTTAGGGTTGTATTTATATCATCATAAAGAATTGGAAGAGTTAGGATTGGATTGAGATTTAAAAAGAGACCAAAATATTCAAAACCCCATTTCTCGTTCGACGACGCCCTGGCTGCGGCACCGCAATAATGTTGATATTCGCCACTGAAGTGGCTTTGCAATGCCAACTTTCGGGTAAAAAATTTGGTAGTTCGCATATTTCAATATTTTTATCTTAACTTTTTCTCCCAACATCCTATTGAAGCGATTCAAAGTGTATTGAAAAGATAACTCGATGAATCGTCGATGAAAAGTGATTTTTAGGATTGTATTTATATAATCATAAAGTATTGGAAGAGTTAGGATTGGATTGAGATTTAAAAAGAGACCAAAATATTCAAAACCATTTTTCTCGTTCGACGACGCCCCGGGATGCTGCACAATAATAATGTTGATATTCGCCACTAAAGTGGCTCTGCGACGCCAACTTTTGGGTAAAAAATTCAGCATTTCGCATCTTTCAGTATTTTTATGATAATTTTTTATCCCAACATTCTATTGAAGTGATTCAAAGTGTATTGAAAATATAACTCAAAGGGTTACAACTTTACTTCAGATAACTTTCTCCAGTTCAAACGTTTACTATATCAAAAATGGATCTCAATCTCCAACTAAAGATCTAGAAAATACTTGTGCGGTTAAGAATTGATTATTGAAAATATTTTGATTATATTTCACTCATCTTTAACTTCTAATTGCATCTGGATGGCTCATAGTAATCTTCAATTATCACTTTGTGGTCTAAATCAACAATTGAAATGTTGCAATTGAATCCTCAAACTTTGGATTTCACCATATTTCGTCGTTATTCACTTCTTTCTTTCAATTTAGCTCCCAATCATCAAGTTTCACCAAACCAACATCAAATTCTCGTCGAGTCATGCCAAATCACTATTTTCTCCAAGTTTTACACAATTCATCTAATCTATAAAACAACATTAAAACACAAATCAAAACGTATGAAAAACTCATAGAATCAAACGAAAATATCAAGATTGAGTAGTATTAATATGATAAGTGAAAACACTCATCACTTACCATTCTCTCCATATGCAAACCAGTGCTCGTGCACTATCGCGGCTTGCATCTTCCGTACATCCCACATTTAAATGTACTTATACAAGTTGACTGACTTGATCATTGAGTGCTCGTGATCGCCTCTCACACCTTCAGAAAAGGCCACGTGTTTCTAACTGTTTGTCCAAGTGTGCAGAGCTATATGAGTGGACGTGAGTTGAGTCGGAATTTGTTTATCATGTCATCGATCCAAAATTCGAGGTCAATTTACCATCTAAAATGTCTATACGAACTCAATATGCCATTCGAAATAAAAATATAATAAAATTGTCAAAATTGAGCATTAGTAGTGATGAAAGTTTCTTTTTTGGACAGACAATATGTTGGAAAAATTAATAGTAAAGTGCAGAAAAAACTTATCAATAGATCGAGTCTCGTGACAGCACGATGTCCTAAAGCGAAATTGCCCGTCGATAACTGCAGCGACCTCCGTGGACAATCACCTCCAGGATACAACGATTAAATAAACCAATTGTGCAGCAATCACAAAAGGTTTTCAGAACTCTCAAGTGTACTCCAGAAAATATGAAAAGACAATTTGAGTATAATATTTTACTGTATATATGAAGAGACAATTTCGTTTTTGTTGTAGTGGTTTTCTAAAGTCCAGAAGTGAGTTTATATAGCCACAAAATAGAGGTAACTGCATACCTCATGATCCAGTATTAAATTACAGTTTTAATGGCCAATGGTAATGGGTAGTGCGTGAGGCGTGGCTCGAACCCCTGACCTCCCACACAAATTCCACATTTTTTACCAGTTGAGCACTTTATCTTAATTAATTATTTCTTTCACATATTATATTTATTGTATAAATATATAACACAATATTCATTTCCTTCTTCAACTAAAGTTCAATAAATTACAATAAAATGAACGTAGTAGATAATATATATGAATACATTTCGATGATTGTGACTTGATTTGCATAGACTTGATTTCAATCACAACGTGATTACAACTAAAACAAAGGGAATGCCTTATCCTTATGATTCAGGCCAAATTCTTTCGTGTTAGGATTCAAACAATCATTTCACTATTTACTAGAATTTTAGGAGATTTTGTCAAGATTCAACATTTCACAATCCTATTTTGAAAAAAAAAATAGCTCATTTCCGCTACATTCTGTATTAATAAATAAAACCCGTCAGGCTTGTCCTAAATCATAGATCATTTCATTGAATAAAATTGTTACTTCTAAAATCTCGACGTTTTTTTATAATTAAAACGAGTTTATTTGTCTTGTCTTCCTATATTTATGTGTGATCTTATTTATTATTTCATACAGAAGATATAAGATGGTTTCCAAGTTAAAAAAAAAAAACTAAGCAAATTGAATTTCGACTCTTCCCTTATAGCTGCATAATAAGGACGAAATGCCCATTTCACATGGCATTTGATAAGTTCATTTGAACCCATTAAATTAATTTTATAAAAGTGTTTTTTTCTATTTAGAAAAACTTATAGACGACAATAACAAATTATTATCCATTCATTTCCCTAATTTGACGCAAAATTAAATAGTGTTCCATTCGCTTCAACAACCAATTACTCCCGCCTTTAGTTTCAATAAGACTACTTTTCTTAGCCCTTGTTTGGTGGAAATTAAATTCAAGATTTTAATCCAGGTTAAAGTCAATAAGTAATTTTAACCTCACATTTCATGGGATCCACAATAATTCAATCTCACATTTCATCAACTTCTATCAAAATCTACTAAAAATTAATTTTTAATCTCCACCAAACAACGGCTATATTTTTTTTTCTCCACCTGCTTAACTTCTGCAAAGTATTTTGCTTAGCCAAAACAGATTTTGTTGATAGTTCAACGGTTGCAAGGACCAACTTAATCCTCTTCCTTACGAAGGTTGGTGAGGACTTTGTGTAGTCACTTCCAAAGTCAAGATTTGTGGTTTCAGCCGTATCGAGTTATCGTCATCGGAGAATCGGGTGGACTCGAGGAGTGATCGATAGGCAAGACGACAAGTATTACATTGAGGTTTTTGAACATTTTGAGTTTTCAGCCTGGTTTTATCTTGTATCAGAACAGATGTTAATACTGTTTAGAAGAATTTTCCTGTGAATTATGGTCAATAATATGGGATGTATAAGTAATGATTTCAAATCCATAGGTTAATAACTTTAGGTAAGCAGAGTTTTGGTTTTTATAGGATGACAGTGGAAAAGTTGCGAGATTAAGTCACTCTCACCGCCACTCTACACGATTGTACATGAGATTTTCGCCTCATATGACTCCTAGTTCCTACCAGGTTCAACCAGTAGCTAACAGAGCCAATACCTAAAATCTTGTTCAAAATAAGAATCTGTACATCAAGCATTCTCTTTAAAAAATAGTATTGAACGTAATCTACTCACTTAGGACCCCCTTCACAATCTTCTTAAAGCTGAAGGGCCAAATTAGTGTCTGAATTATCCACTGATGGACAAGATTGATTGTTAAGGAAAGACGTAGTTCTTGATGATTCCCCCTCTAGCATGCAATTTACCAATCTGTTAAAGCCACGTTTTTCTAATGAAGTTGAAGGTTTCTTCATATCCGAACCCATGCTGAATCTGGATTTTGAGGATTCGTCCTGCGCCCAAGTCTTCATCTGATTTAACTGTGCTTTCAAGAAAGGAAGATCAAAACAGAACTGCGAGACTGATGGCACAGGCTTTAATTCCAAAGGTTGCTTTGTCTGTATAGGGCTACAGGCACCGTCATTTTGCACAATTGCAGCCGTAGCTAGACAACGTGAACCTGGAGTATGAGTGGCATCATTGATCTGGCTCGGGTTTTCGCTAGTTTGTGGGGTCCATGTTGACGGTACTGAGCTTTTCTTGTTTCTCGACTTCAGTTCCTGAACAACCGAATGAGAATTCTCTAAAGCTAATATAACCGGGAGTACACTATCATCTGGCTTGCCTGCATCAACAGTTATCGTTGTGGATTTGGTGCATGTGAGGTTGCTCCGGTGGATTGAAGTATTCAAATCTCCAGCAAATGAATTGAACGAACAGGAACCCTTCTGATTTGCAGTGCTCTTCCTAGTTTGATAGACTTTGTCTAGTTTGGAAATGCAACGAACATTCAGTCCCCTTTCCGATGCTGATTTAGCGCCGATGTTGGTTTTCTCTTGCACTTGGGTACTGTTACTTTCCCTTTGGTTTCTACCGTTTGCCTCTTCTCCATCTTCAGCACCAGTTAAATCAATTATGTTATCTGTTTTTTGAAATGGTCGAGATCCAGGAATAAATCCGGGGAATTTCTCAGATTCAGTGGTGCTTATAGCTTCAAAACCACCGGATTTGCTTTGGAGAGTGGCACTTGCTGACGGAACCTGATGTCTCTGATACTGAATCCAACCATTTGTGTTTGGTGTATGGTTCGTAGGAATCTTTTCATGTTGTCCTTGGAGCTTCCGTTTTGCGACCATCTTAGCTATCAATCCCAAATCTTTAACGAATGACATTAAGCTATCACTGTAACTAACATCTCCTTGATTCATCTACAAATAAAAGAATGATTTACACCCCAGATAGAGTTAGCAATTTTGTAAGGTGGACTGCATAGCATTGTACAATAATAAGGAAGAAAAAGAAGCAAAAAAAGGGACAGATAAAGGAGAAGGAAAAAGAAACTGAACTTGATGAAGAAAATTTCAGAACATAAATAGGCTGAGAAAAAAGAAAAGAAACATTGACATCCATTATCATTTATCAGCATATTATTTTAGAAGGGCAAGGAAATTTGAATATAAATTCCAAATACAGACACTTACATGAAGAAGTCAAATAAAAAAAGGGAACTTACAAGTATCAGTGATTTTGAACCAACAGAGTAACTCTCATTATGTAAAGATGGCCTCCATTGTTGATATGTGGAACGGCGATCTATATCAACAAAACTGAACTTTCCACCACCTCTACTACCTGTTATAGAAAGACACGTGTTAGTATAAAACAGCAATTTCTTGTTCTCCACTATGAAAATTGTCGAGTTTCAATTAAGATGCTACTAGATTTGTTTATCCGAAGAGTGAGAGGTTTGTGAGATTGTATGCTTGTTGATCCATATGACGTTCAGTGTGGGAAGAAAAGTGTTGGGAGTTTAACAATTTTTGCGGTGAGTCTAGAAAGAGCGAAGACCAACATGCACTCCCTTGTGGGGATCGAAGTTTTACATTTAGTCTGGACAGAGTCACAGAGCAGCCTATTAAGAATCCTACCCTCTCATGATTTGAAAATCTTACACGAACTGGTTGCATAGCTCATTACTAATGTACTTCAAATCTGAATTGAAAATTTTAAAAAGAAGAAATAATAGGAGTCCACTCTGATACTCATCTTCAACACTTTCAAAAGGAATTCACCGCCCAGTCCTGTATACTTTCTTAAGTACTGGTACTAAAGTAGTCAAACTTAGAGAGGCTGAATGTTACCAGTAAAAGAATCATAATATCTAGATTCATTGTGAGAAGTCACTCCAGTACATCCAGGATTTCCTTTGGTGGTTCTCGTCAATGGTGATGGTCGTGATGGAGAACACAGCCTTTTCTTTGAAGAAGTATCACTTCGTACATTACTGACTTTGACATTCAAATGTCTTGAATCCTTGGCTACACTAAGGGCTTTTCTCATAGATCTTCTTCTTGTCCCCGAAAATTCAGATACGAAGTTTTCAGGGTTAGTTCTAAGAACATGAAAAACCTTCTTTGCTAATTCATGGATTGCCCGAGCCTGTATATCATCAGAGCTTTGTAATAAATTAGTAATGGATATGATGACCTTAAAGGCAACTCAAAGTGGAATTGTAACAAGAATTTGAATAAAATACCTGTCTAAAATAAATGGTAGCTGTGGAATTGAAATGCATTGCATTTTCAGATATCAAAAATACATCATGCTGTACGTTGTCAGAAGAAAAAAAAAAAGGATAAGGAGAAGAATCGTACCAAACCATTGCACAAAATAATCATAAAACTCAGAAAAGTTACTAGAAAGAATCCATGGAAGTTAAGGACAAACTCACTTTCAGCAAGTACAGAAACAGGGAGAAAGCAACAAACCTCAAATTGTTCAAGGTTTTGATACATTCCTTCATGAAGTTTAGCCCTCGTAGTGGCAAAGTCCATAGGCTCTTTAATGATTTCATAATAATCCTCAACCTTCAGAAACATGTAATTTCTTAAATGAAGTAGTAGAAGAAATAAAACATTCATGAACAGATAGGTGAAGTCAACACTAAAACAGACCTCATCCGGATCAACTGGTTCAGCAAATATTTCATAAGTATCTCTCCTGAACTCCAAATAGAAAAGAAGTTTATAATCAATATTTAGTCGTGGAAATATTTGTCAACATTGTTTAAGCAATAACATACCTCAGTCAGTATGCTGCAATAATGTGTACTTCAAACATATGAATGTACTGACCTTTGAAGGATGTCGAGAATGAGCTCAAGCATTCGCTTTTCTGGCAATTTTCCTAATATTATGAGGAATCAGTCATATTACAAGTGGAAATAATTATTAAAACAGAATTACGATTTAGGAGTTGGAAAGAACCATTTGGGATCGGGATTGGATCATCATCACGTTCATGATTTCCGTTATTCTTTTCCAATTCAACACCACTCGTCCATCTTACTGATAATATGAAGAAACAAATATTATGTCGTTCAAATTTTCCATAACATAGGAGGAACTGACTTGGCACAATATCTCCGATAGATGCAAGCGACTTACCAAAATCATTTGAATGATCTTCACCTTGCGGATTATCCCTACCCTGAAGGTGACATCGGAAAAGCAAACATAATCTCTAATCAGATAGAATAGAAGCTAAAAGAAAAAAATGAAAATAATCATCTTTTAGAAAAGATCGATCTAAACTCCTAAGGCTCGGTAAAGATATTGACATGTAGTTAAAGTTACAAGTATTGTTGATTCTTAAGACTTCATAACCTCAAAAATTTCTGTGAATTCCTAGTAGCACATTCAATTATTTAGCTAATGTCCTAAATAAGAGGTCAGCACACCTTCCAATAAAATAAAGGTCCTTGATCAATATGTGTGGAGGTAATAAAAATCAGATAAAAATGACTGAAATTTTATGCATACAAAATGATCAGTGCTACCGGGAACTCTATAAAATAAGATACAACTAGATAAAACCCGAGCACGTTGCAACTACCACTGAACAGAGAGAACTTCCAAATGAATATGTGAACAATCATCAAGTTATTTAGATTTGAACTGAGTAGCATTCTTTTAATTATGATTCCTAATCTTTTAACATTTGAGATTGCTATGCTCATCCATTGCTTTCACAATCTGAATCATATTTCTCCTCCTTGATCGAATGTAAAGTTAAATTGGAAAAATAGGAAGCCAGTTGAGAGGACTACCTTCCACACTTGTTTGTGTATTTTCGAAACCGATTTAAATGCAGCTTCGCCAAATTTTCTCTTGACCCTTGTCCTAGTTCTGGAAGTCCCCCTTTGATCTAACCCCAAAGCTTCCTGCTCTGACTGTTTATCTGAACTTAAGGGCTTCGGCTGAATTTTCTTCCACGCATCTGCGGCTGAGATTCGCGGGCTTCTCCTTCTAAGCCCATCTCTCCAATTCGTTTTGTTAGTTGTCCTACTGCAAAAACATTCACATCCATCAAATTACTCAAAAAAAAAAAAGTAACAATTATACAAAACATTACAATCTGATGAAGAAACGAAGTGATGACTCTTACCTGGACATTGATACAAACAGTTGTGATATACAAGAATTGAGTAATTGATCTCAATATTAAACCTTTCAAAAGAAGTAGTCATGGCCGCCAAATGAAGAGATTGTGCAGCTTTAAATAAGAACATAAAAGAGCTGCAGACAGCAAGAAATATTATGACTGATGATTCTTGCAACATTGCAAAATGGGTAGTTTTTCTTTTTCCTGTATTTGGAGATACGAATTTTACAGAAAATAATCAAGATGCAGAAGGTATATAATCTCGACAAAGAAGGTTTGTAAGGTGGTAATCAAGAATCCTCCATTACCAAATGTGAGCATCAATTGAAATATACCGAAACAAGCCCTTCCATTTTAAATGCCAGAAAGTTTATTATATAAATATCAGAACTTTCCTTCAGATTGTATGAATATTGGATTTGCTTCTAGCTGGAATTTGATATGCATTAAATTCAACAATAATTCTATTTGTACAACTGAGATTGACAACCCCTCACATGCGTGCAATCTTGATTGACAATCCCTCACATGTGCGCGGGGTCCGCATGTTTAAAAAATTCAAAAATAAAAAAGCGGACCCTCCATGTGAGAGGTTGTCAACCTTGATTGTACACATAGCATGATTCTAAATTCAATTCGAGCACTAAAGTTTCTTCTTAAGCTCCTAGCTCTCAAATTATCTAAAGCCAATAATAATGGCCGTGCTATTGGAGAAGGGTCGTGCTACGGAGAGCACATAAGGTGTCCATATCACCAATCATAACCTTATAACGACAGAGTTCATTATGAATTAACGAATTAAACTTTAACGCGTGGACGTGGACGTGGACGTGGAAGATAAAATCATATATCGAATAAAATAAAATAGGCATCAATTTAAAAGAGCTTGAATAATTCCTCTTAATAATATTGAGGTTTTAAGATGCAACTTCAAGTTTTAGAAATGATATTAGAGTCCATTAAGTTTCAAAGAGTGATTCGATCCGATTCGATTAAAACTCAACAGAATGAGCATGCAAATTTTAAAATTGATTTACTCAAATGAGTCATCTTTTAAGATGAAATTCCAAATCTTAATATATAGTGACAAATTACAATATTAAAATGTTCCCAATTCCCATGATTGGATATGGCATTTTTTTAATTTTTTTTTAACATACACATAGATTACATAATCAAATAACTTCTTATTTGAAAAAGGAAGACTACCAAATGACCTGCTCTTATTAATCAAAGTTAAAAATGGATGATTACTTATTTTTTATATCACAACTACTATAATGTCAAGATAATAATATTTTCCTTATATTACAGTATTTACTTATTTTTGAGTTTAACCTATTTATAAATGTTGATTCTAATTTCACCTACAGTTGAACAAATCAAACAATAAGTTTATGGAATCAACAAATAAAGGAAATCAAATTAAGAAACTAAATTTGAAAAACAATGAATTCTCCTTTTCTTAGGCACAAAGATTCTTAATCCAACACTACAAAAGCAACACCAATTTGGAGAATCACATTGGCAAAAAAAGGCACAAAAGGCAGAAGCCAAGTTTGAGAAATTGCACAGAGCAGGGACAGATTTTAGCAGAAAGCAGAAAACCGATTTGTTGCTTCTGAAAAAGCACAAAGCAAATAATTTTTTGGTGTATTTAAATGAAGCCGAGAAGCTTCAGTTTTTAGGCAAAGGATTAAACTAATTTCCCAACTTTTTCTCTCCGAAGATAGGTATCAAGAAAACTGAAAATGGTTACCAAGGATAATGATAGAGTTATATAATGTGAAAAAGAGATAAATGTCCCTTATCGCATTATCTCCAATAATTGGGTATTGAGCACTTAATCCAATGAGCTGATTTCCTCTATATACCCAACAAAATTGGGCTACATCATTTGTGGTGTGAATTTTAATATTTTTCAATCCCTGGCTTATAGCATTTGAAGATAAACGGACCATGATTTTTCATCATTGCCTAGTGGTTATTTGGGGATCACTAAAATACCCAACAACCTCCATCTTGATACCAAATCAATCTGCAAGCTAGATAAGATAATAAACAGCTTAATGAAAGAGACTTACAAGTTTGTACCGATGTTTAGAAGATCAAGACAGCTTTTAAACTTTACCAATGAGGGCACCATAGTTCCCATGTCTCCAGGATTATATTATGAAAGAGCTTTCTCAAGTTTTATCGGTCAGTTCTTGAAAAATCATATCTCTAATGAAATGCAATTTAACATCTATATGTTTAGTACGTTCATGAAAGATAGAATTTTTGCATAGGTGAATAGCAGATTGACTATCAAAATATATTGTCACATTATCATCAAAAACATCAATTTCATTTAATACACATTTAAACCACAAAGATTCTTTAAAGGCTTCAATAGCGGCAATATATTCAGATTCAACAGTGGATAATGCAACAACATGTTGAAGTTGTGATTTCCAGTTAACACATGAATTATACAAAGTAAACACATAGGAAGATGTAGATTTCATATTATCTCTATCACCAGCACAATTAGCATCAGTAAAGTCTTTCAATTTTACTCATTCAGTACTAAACTTGTATATTAAGCCAGCATTGTACGTTCCTTTCAAATATCTAAACAACCATTTTAAAGCTTTCCAGTGTTTGGGGTCAGGGTTAAACATAAACATGCTAAGTGTACTAATAGCAAAGGTCAAGTTAGATCTAGTACACACCATTAGATACATAATAAAACCAAATGACATTTGAATATGAAATCTTTTTCATATTCATCTTACTCTTCATTAGCAAGTGATTGTTCTTTAGATAATACGAAATGATTAGCTAAAGGCAATGTAACATGTTTGCATTTATTCATGCCAAATTTCTCATGATAAATGGAGCCTGATGCAAAAACAAAAATGAATTAAATATATCTCTTTAAATTTCAATGTCTAAGATTTTTTTAGCATTACCTAAGTCTTTCATATCAAATTCATTATTCAGAGTAGTTTTTATATAGTTTAACAACTTCAAGTTGGGACCAATTAGGGCTGGACAAAAGTTTCGAACTGAATCGGACCGAACCGAACTTGAATCAAGCGGTTCTTCATAAGTTAAATATCCGAACGGGTACCCGAATTGAGAACCGATGGGTTTGGGTTGGTTCTCAGTTCTAGACCAAGAATAGAAGAATTGACTAAGACTTGAATCTAAATAATTTTTTTTTATTGAATTAATTAAATTATTTTAATTTTTTAAAACAAATTAACAAATTAATTCAACCGAATTAATTTTTTGTAACTTTGTTAGCCCAACATTTGGGCCTTATTATGACAAGTCAAACAATCAATGATTAAATCAAATAGTTGGTAAGTATTATCAATACTTAAAAAATATTTTATTTTGATAACTTTTAATTTATATTTCGTTTCCTTTATGCAGCTGCTTGAAGCAAATGAATTATTGATATGAATCATCCATACTTTAATATTAGTATCTACTTTTTGGTATTTGTATTAATTGAATTAATATTATTGGACAATTTATTATTTATGTATTTTTAAATTGAGTTACGTTAATTTGTAAAAGTTACGAATGAAGATGTAATTAGTTGTATTTATGTAGTGTATTTGTAAATGTCAAAAAATTTAATTATGGTACGGAACCGAACCTAACCTAACCCGAACGGTCTCATCATTATATTTGGACCCGACGGTTCCATTTATTAAATACCCAAAAATTTTGAATCAGTTCGATTCTCTTCAAAATTTAACCGAACCAGCCCTAGTACCACTCAAAAGCATATCATCCACATATAACAACAAAACTCCACAGTTATTATTATTTGCGTCACCTTGATAGTATAAACAACGATCAAATCACTTCTTTTAAAACCAATTGTTTGAACATACGAATCAAAACGTTTGTATCATTGTCTAGGAGATTGTTTTAGGTCATATAAAGAGCATTTAAGAAAACACACACGATCATATTTTTGCTTATTTTCAAAACCCGTAGGTTGATTCACAAAAATCTTTTCATAAAGTTCACCATGCAGAAAAGCAGTTTTAACATCAAGTTGTTCAAGCTCTCATTAAAATGCACAACCAATGCAAATATAGTCCTAATCGTGGTATGCTTAACAACTTGAGAAAATATTTCATTATAATCTACCCCTTCCTTTTTTGTGTAACATTTGACCAAAAGTCTAGCCTTAAACCTTAAAATCTCTCTAATGCTACCAAAAATTGCACCTGATGAAATCCGAGCTTGACGACTAAATCTAAGCACGAACGAGATCTTCCGTTACCTGAAACAAATGTGTCGAGGTATGGCCTGTCGCCCCTCCGATGCTAAAGTTAGAGAGAGAATACAGAAAAAATTGTATGCTGAAAATTATGTGTAAAAACGTATCTGAGTAATGAATGAGAGCCATATTTATAGAGGTAGGTAGTGTAGTTCAATTAGGATTCATCTCCTTGTTTTCAGGGGCGATCGTAGGGATAAACATTGGACCATAATTAGGAGTCCAAACTCGCCTTATTTGATATGTTTGCTAAAGAGGGATAATTCTTTATGATTTAGGATTCCTTCCAGGTAAGGACTACCGGCGTTTGACCAATTGGAATACTGAGATCATCCGGGTTGGGATGCTGAGCACATGTCCCGACGACTAGTAATGTGAACTTGGGGTCATGTCAGGGACTCGTCCTCGAGGCATCCCGAGGACGATATATTCCCGAGGACATCGTTGGGAAATGGATGTTAGGTGACTCGTCGGGCTCGTGGTGATCGAAAATCAACCACATCACTCTCCTTTGGTGATTCCCTACTTAATTCTAAAAACTCATTTATACCCAACAGTGGACTTATCTTCAAGTCTTAGGACTAGCTCTTATGTTTGATTTTTATCGAGGGAATTTATCTCTTTCACCCAATCCTCATATTGTTCACTCCTCAAGACTTCTTCGTACGTGTTTGGTTCTCTATCAACTAGTTCTTCATAACTAGCATAAGCAAACTCAAAATCAGACTCTAACCTTTGAAGCACCCTATATGTTCTCCTAACACTGTCTCTAGCTAACTGGTAATCAGACAAAGGGTTTTGTTCTTTTTGATATTCCTCTATAACACCATCTCTCTCAATATTTTCACTATGATTATCTTCTAATTCAAGATTTTGATGCTCCACCTCCATTGAGGTGGTGAGGGGTTTGAACATTCAAAGGCCTTATATCCACTTAGGGTTTTTCACTAGTGTTTTTTTGTTGTTTTTCTCTCAAGGTATCACTATCTGATTTTAGACACGTCATTTCAGACTCATTAAATGTAACATCACGACTTATGATGATCTTAACTCCAGTTTGACTTCTAGCCCAAAGCATATACTTTTTAACTCCTTTAGGGTATCCTAAGAAAATACATTTTCAAGCTCTAGGTTCTAATTTTCCCTCATTTTAATTAGAGAAAGCAGCACAGCCAAAAGTTTTTAACACGGTATAGTCAGCACATGTACCATACCATTTTTTATACGGAGTATCACCATTTAATGCAGTAGAAGGTGTCAAATTAATCAAATAACAAGCAGTCATAACAGCTTCTGTAGCGACCGAGGATTTTAAATTATATAAAATTATTTTTCTCGAAAAACGTGTTGCTAAATTTTTAAACCCCAAATTTTTAAAATGAAAACGCGTTCGTCTAACCGTTGTAAAAGAAATTTAATTCTACTCGAATCGAGTCCAATCTCGAATAATTCTAAAGTATCAATTCCTTATCATTTCATTTTTAAATCCAAATTTTAATAATTTTAATGTACAATATTTTATTTAAGGGTCCAAACTTTTGATAGTCCGAATATTGATAATTTTTTTAGCCCCATCCATTTAGGTCCAATTAGAATTATCCCTAAAGCCCAACTTCTTGGCCCAATTAGTTTCTTAGATATTTGTGTCATAATATTTTACTATTCATATAGATCTAATTCCCTTTCATCCTTACTATTCTAGTAGTCGGGCAATCATTCTGGGTAAGAACAATGCTCCTTTCTCCTCAAGTTTGGAAAAATCATGTTGGTGCTACAACCCCAATTTCTAGCACCAACAAGATGATGATTCTACAAATTCGAATTCCTTAGTCCAACCTCAACCTAGAACCACCATTCGAACAACCACACCAACATGCATCAACCAACATACCTCAAACCCAGCCAAAATCCAGAACCACCAACTCACGAAACCAACACCACCACCTCACTACACTGCCAAACCAATACTCAAAACCACCAACTCATGAGAACCACCAACACCGATTTCACGCACACAGAGCTCACCTCCAACGCCATCGACATGCACACCCCTCCTCAAAATCGACACCATCACGCAGCCATCGCCAACCTCAAAATCGCCACTCCTCCACCTCAAAATCCACATCAAGCAGTCCAAAAAACCTATAAATAGCATAACCCAAACACTTACCTCCACATCCAAGCCACTCGACCGTAAGAAAATCACGAACCCAAACCCTCCAAACCTCTCACTCCTTCGACCCGTACGCCAACACCCAGCCACCTCCACCTAAAGCACCGGCGCCACCATGTGACGGTAGCACTGACACCAACCGCTTGGCCGATGGTGAACCGGAGGAAGGGGCTGAGCCCCCCCCCCCCGGTCGTTGTCCTCTCTCTGTAATGAGAAAGAGAGAGAGGAGAAATTAGATTTTTGTTAATTTTAATTTTAGAAAATTACCCCTAGCCCCTATTTTTAAAAGTTAGTCATTTCGGTCCCCAAATTTTTAATTATAAATGATTCAGTCCCTGGGTTCTTTCCACTGTTAGCCCATATTTTAGAAAATTCCGTTTTTCAGCCTTTAAACTTTTCAATGTCAGTTTAATAAATTTTCAATTAAACCCCTGAACTTTATTTTTATTATTTTAAGTATTTATTTCAGTCCCAAAGCTTCTATTATAGACAAGACAGTCCATGAAGTTCTTGTTTCCCACTGTTAGTCCACAAATTCTGTAAAGTCTATTTCAGTCCTTAAACTTTTCAAATTCCAATTTAGTCCCTAAACTTTATTTTATCACTTTAAAACTTTAAAATCTCGAAATACTAATTCAAAATTTATTATCTATTTTGTCTAGACAAAACGTGCGGACGATTAGGAGATTGAGATTATCTCTCGCTCCACTTTTTACCTAACTCGAGATAAATTAAGATAGACTCGCCATTATTAATTAGTTTAAATTATAATTGCATATTTTATGTGAATTTATGTGATTTTTATGCTTTAATGCATGAGATGAGAATATGTCATATGAGATATATAATGTTGTTGTGCTCGCCATAACTTATATGCTTTAATGCATGAGAAGAGACGAGTATCTCTTATGAAATAAGATGAAAATGTTATGCATAACTTATGTGCTTAAATGCATAAGACGAGACTACCCACACCCTATGATTTTGAAGAGCCTGTGATTTTCAAGAAAATGAGTCAATGATGATATCACCGTATATTTTGCACAATTATGTGTTCAATTATTATGTAAATTAATTATCGACAATGAGTCTACTGAGTATTTCTTCAAAATACTCATTCCGTTATTTTAACAATATTTGCAGATTTCGAAGACGGTCAAGTATGATGGGCAGTGGTGGCATGAATTAATAGTCGAAATTATTTACTTTTGAAATTTACGCATTTTGAACATTATTAACGTACTTTGTTATTTAAGTTATTTCGAAAATTTGAGATTTGAAGTTTAAATGATTTTCTTAAGTTAACCAATTGAATTTTGTTGTCAATAAAGTTTACCGTTACGAATGCGATGTTTTTAAAAATTAGGTTATTCACGCAAATATTTTTTATTAAATTCTAGATAAATGAGAATGACGTGGCAATCCGAGTTCACGAAACTCAGAGCGCTACAGCTTCGCCCCAAAAAAACTTTACGAATACGAGAACTCAACATCATATATCTAACTTTATCAAGTAAAGTACGATTCATCATATCATCAAAATCATTATTACAAAATTTTAGGTCATTATCAATTTTTAGATATATTATCTTTTTGCTAGTTTGAGTTTCAACTTGCAATTTCCATACTTAATTTTTGAAGGTTTCAGTTTTATCTTTTAACAGTTATATGCCATACGAGAATGATCATCAATTATGGATGAAAAATATCTATTACCACCCATTGTAGGATTAGTAGCAGGCCCCATAAATCAGTATGAATATATTCCAAAAAATTAGTTCTTTTGTGTATGCCAAATGAGAAAGATAACTTATGATGTTTACCAAGCACACAATGATCACAAAAAACACATTAGACACACAGTCTTTTCCAAATACACATTTATCATTTAGCATTTTAAATCCTTTAATACTTATGTGAGATAATCTATTGTGCCACTTGTGTGTGTCATCCGTGTTGGTCAAATTTATAGAGGAATATGAATTTTTAATAATTTCAACAGTAATCACATAAATACATTTTCTTTTAGTACATTTACATGTGACAAGAGCACCCTTAATCATTTTTAGCATGTTTCCAATTTTACCAATAAAGCCATCGATTACTAATGTTCTTACGGAAATAAGATTCCTAGCCATTTCAGGAATATATCCGACTCCATGTAACTAGTGTCAGATTTTAACGTGATATCACCAATTCCAGCAATTTTATATGCATGATTATTGCACAAAATAGCATGAACACTTTCAGATTCTTGTAAATTTCAAATCAGGCTTTATTTGATGAAAGATGAAATGATACATCGGAATCAAGTATCCACTCATGCAAATGTGATTTCACAATCAGATTTACTTCAATAGGTTCAGAGTTCAATAACACATAAATTTCACAGCATTCATCAGAAGAAGTAATTACACTTGCGTCATCATAAACCTTTCCCTTTTATTTGTTTTCACAACATAACATGCTTTAATGAAATGTCAAGTTTTACCACATATATAGCATTTTTTACTTTTAGCTTTACTTTTTGACCTAGATAGACTTCCAGTTTTCTTTTTACTACCATATGCGTATCCACTTTAGTTATCACAAGTCCTAGACTGACACATTCTTCTCATCATATGAATCTCACCACTTATTCTCTCGACTCTCTCGACTCGCATTTTCATATCTTCACTTTTTCATGAGTCTATGGCGATTCCAGGTGTTAAAGTATATCTCCCATATTTAATAGCATTTTTAACTTCTATATAAGTGTTAGGGATGACATTTAACAAAATGATAGTCTTATATTCTTAAGATACCTTTTCACCGTAGTTAGTGATATCTTGCACGAGTTTATTGAAAACATCCAAATTGTCATTCATATCTTTTGAAGAATCGGTTTTGAAGCTAAAAAAGCTTCCAAGTAGAAAATGTTTGTTTGGAGTGGATTTAGACATATAAAGTTCCTCCAATTTTTTTCAAAGTTCTTGAGCTGATTTTAATTTACCAACTTTTCTTAATACTGCATCAGACAAATGTAAAATAAGAGAAGTATAAGTCAATTCATCCAAATTCTCTTTTTCAACAGCAGTCAAGTTTTTAGGAAAAGAGACATCAATAGTTTTAGAGACTTTTTGTTAAACAAGAATACATTTAATTTTTTGTTGCCAAATTGAAAATCTTTTTTACCATTAAAGACACCCAACTCGAAGTGATGTGTCGACATCTCACCAAAATGCATAGCACATAAACTCGGGTATGTAAAAGTCATAGGTCACGCATATTACACACAGTAACAAGATTCCTATGATTTCACGATAATATGATATTCTAGAACCCCCAGGATCCGTGAGAATCACGTTCTCAGCTTAAAATCCCAGGATTTAGTAAATGTATATGGCAATTTCGACCGCCGACCCACCAAGGACAAAATAGTCCAACTTTCGTTGCAGTACCTGAAACGAAAAACTAACAACACATGGATGTTAGAAATGTCAAAATGAAAATTCAGTATGAAGAATATGTCGTCGAAAATCGCTTCACGCGCCATTGCCGACCACTACGCACCGTCCAATCACCTTTTCCTTCGCCTACAAAGTCCGAATTTGGCCTCTGTTTCTTCTGCAGGTTAGCATTTGTCTGAAAAATGAATTTGCAGGTTTGGTTTTTTTGAAAAACTTCCCCATTTTTCTTCCAGTTTCTGCTTCAGCTTCGTTTTTTCTTTAGATTTTGATTCCTTACCAAGCTCTGATACCAGTTTGTTGATTCTAATTCCACCTACAGTTAAACAAATCAAACAATAAGTTTATGGAATTAACAAATAAGGAAATCAAATTAAGAAACTAAATTTGAAGAACAATGAATTCCCCTTTTCTTAGGCTCACAAGTTATTAACCCAACACCAATTTGGAGAATTACACCGGCACACAAAGGCACAAAGGGCAAAAGCTAGGTTTGAGAAATTGCATAGAGCAGGGACGGATTTTAGCACAAAGCAGAGAACTGATTTGTTGCTTCTCAAAAAGCACAAAGCAAATAAATTTTTGGTGTGTATAAACCAAGAAGCTTCAATTTACAAGCAAAGGGTTAAAATTAATTTCCTAGATTTTACTCTCTAAAGATAGGTATCAAGAAAACTGAAAATGATTACCGAGGATAAGGATAATGTTATATAATGTGAAAAAGAGAAACGTCCCTTATCACATTATCTCCAATAATTGGGTATTAACTATTGATCACCTAGCTCAATTGATTGATTTCCTCTAAATTCTTAACAAGATTGGACTACATTATTTGTAGTGTGGATTTTAATATTCTTCAATCCCAGACTTATGACCTATGAAGATAAACGTGCCACGATTTTTTATCATTGCCTAGTAGTTATTTGGGCATCACTATAATACCCAACAATAAAATAAGCCACACACATTCTTAATATAGTTGGTAAGTAGAATATAACAGTGTTGAAAAAGGGAGGAAAAAAAACTTATTTATGATAATATTCCACTCTTGTCTATAACATTTATCAAATTTTTAAATTTGTTTGAAATTTTCAGGACTTATACAATAAGAAATTTCAAGATTCTTAATTTGCCTCTCAGACAGGGTATGTGTTTAAATTTTAGTCTGGAAAAATAGAAAGGAGATTGCTGTATTTAAATTTTAGGAAAATTTGCAGCTAAGGTTCCAAACTTTTCAAAACATTACAAATATGACTCGTACCTTTAAATCATAACAGACATATCTCAAACCTTTCAAAAGTTAACCGTAGGAAACCTCTAAACCGTTTCCTTCCAAAAATTTGTTAGTTGACCAAAAATCAAGCGTTTTTACCATAATCTGACCAATTTTAGAAAAGGTAAAATAGTCCTTAACCTTTAAATTAATTAAAAAGAAAAAAGAAAATTTGAATGAGCTTTTTCAAACCTTTAAAAAATGTACGGCGCGATCTCAAATCATTAATAGATATGCACTATTGGGTGTTGCGGTTGAGTGAATTGGGAAAGATGAATATCTTTTATCAATTGATAAATTTTTAGATGAAAATCTTTAGACAAACATTTTAATTAATTAAGCCATTGTTTGATCCCTATCATTTTCAAAATACATTTTTTTTTTCTTTTCAACCACACATTCTTCAATAATATAATATTACATGTAGATCCAATTTTTTTCCTAATTTTTTAATCACACATTCTCATCAATCTATTATTTTAAAATACATTTTCAAAAGAAAATGGGGTGTCGCCTTTTTTTCATTTTGTTAATTTATTTCTCATTTTCAACTGCACATTTTTCAATAAAATAATATTATACGTAAATTCAAATTTTTTTCTTATTTTTTAACAACACGTTTTCCATTAATCTATTATTTCAAAATACATTCTGAAAGAAAAATAGGGCTCAACAAGCTTTAAGCAAGGTATTGCCTTTTTTTTAAAGTCATTTTGTCAATTTATTTCTCATTTTTGTTCAGTTAAAAATGTCAACAAACACTCACTACCTACTTTTGATGGTTTTAGCAGCCCATCCAATGTTGATAATTTTTGTGTTTAAGATATGAATAATCTCGTATTGAAAACAAACGGCCCCCACACTAACACCCCCCATTACACTCTTGACTTTTGCTTTTCTATCTTTCCTTTTGTATTTTTGCCCTTTTTTCTTCTGAATCTTCGCATTTAGGTATGGTGTTGTGTTCTTCAGTTCATGCGTTTCAATTTTTTTCTTCCTGGATTGGTACAATCTGCCTCATTTTTTCACTTTTTTTTCTTTTCTAGTTCTAACAAAATGCAAAGCTTAGGGTTTATGTATGTTATCTGTGAAGTTTTTGCTTATATCTTTGTTTTTCACTCTTTGTTTCATGATCAGGGGACTTATTATTGTCTCGGCACTTCGGATTTGGAGTTTTGATCATCTGCCAGCGTCATTGACTTGGTCTCCGGCTGATCCGTATAGTAAAGTAAATTTACCCTTTAATGTCGCAAATTATTAATATTGATTATGTTTGAATTTTTAAAATTTATATCAACTGGATCTTGTTCTTGTTTGATGTATGTTTCAGATTCTTGGCGGTCGGGTTGTAGTTGTATCTGCATTTTTTTGAAATATTTTGGGTCAAGCTGATTTGGTGAAATTATCATATTTGCTTCCAAGAAACGAAACAGATACTTGGATCTCAATTATCTTAGTACTGAAATTCAATATTTAAAAATCTACTCAACGCTTATATTAGAATCCTCTTTTTTCTCTTTCTTTTTGAAATGTGTGTCTTAGTATCTCTTTCTATTGTCATTTTTCATTTTGCTACATGAAATTCCAATATACAAATCTAGCATTTGAATTTATGCGGATGCTCAGATACACCTGAGAACTTTTACTTAAAATATGATTTCTTGATGGTGGAATTATTAGGGTTTATCAGTCTCTTAATCTTTGGGAAAAGAATGCATGTTCATGAATTTGGGCTTCCTTGTTGTTAGTGCTTGATTAACTTTAGTTTTGGTGATGATGGGGGATAGGTTGGTAACTTTGTCTATTTTATTCACTGGACAGAATTATAATCAAACTATATGCAGCTATGTACAGAGTGACACTGGGTTTTATAGTCTAATACTAGTTCAAAATCTATCAAGGCACATTTTTCTTTGGGCACCATCAACATTCTCATTCCATCATTATGTTGTGGTTTATATTAAGAATAATGCTTAAAATAATGTTATCTAGCACTAGACACCAGTCTATATGGTATTGTGTGATAGGTTAAATTAAATGTGAAATTATGTAATTGTACCTATAATTTAATGTCATTAGTGTTGCCACTTAAACTTGTGTTAAACACCAGTGGTGCTAAATAGCACTACTCTTATATTAATCAGCAATCGCTGTCAGTTTTTTTACTTGACAATATATGCGATCACTCTCTGGACTCAATTTTTACTAATGTTCTGTGGATTTCATTGCAGTTCCACATGGATGTAAATTCAGAAAATGTGTTGGAAGAATCTGCTCAGTCCAGACTCGGTCACATAAATGAGAATTTATACGTTGAAAACTCTATCCTTCCTGTCGCCCCCGCAAAATGTGCTTTATGCCAAAGAGTCCTTTCCTCTGATAATGAGGCTGGTGATCTTGAAGCTATTAACATATGTGGGGATTGCAAATTTTTGTTTCTCGAGGATCTTGAGACCACCACACCAGACTCGTACCAAAGGAGAACACTTGGACCAAGGAGGAGAAGGTACAACAGCTCTGAGTCAATCGAGAGTCTGTTCTCTCAACAATTTTCGCAAATGCTCTCTCTGGCCAGGCAAACCCAGTCCACGGTTTTAGAACATGATAATCAATCCGTAGATGGTGCTTCAAGGTTAATGCAGCTTACAAGTACTCGTACTACTCCGAGTGGGTCCAGTAGATGGAGGAGGTTGTTTTCTGATACTGAAAGTGATGGCTTTGATTCTTTCTATGGGGAGAGTGAATCAAACGTCAGCTTCAGGAGATATAGGCATTTCCACGGCGACGGTGACAACATTTCTTATACCACTTATGGAGGAGATTCTGATGCCTCCATTGATGGTAACAGTCTCCTGGAAAATGAAAATTTTGCCCAACCAAATGGTGAAAGTGACCTAGAGAGTGATACTGATGTAGACCCAATGCATGCTGGTCTATACCAGTGGAACTCAGAAGATCAGGAAGAAGATGAAGATGAAGATGAAGATAGTGACTGGGAGGAAGCTCATGTTGAGGGAAGCAATGTTGAGTCCCTGAGAGCTCTAACTCAGCATTATGGGTCAAACGGGAGCAATGCACGCGTAAATTGGCATGGACAACATTTTTCTCCTGAATTTGACGGTACATTTCTAATGAGGATTCCAGAAAGGACACAAGCACGTACTGCTGACATCTTAACTAATTTTCAAGAGTTAGAGACACAAAATTATGTTGGAAATGCTGGGGATTACCTTGATTCCAGAGGCTTTGAGAACCTTCTTGAGCATCTCTCAGTAACTGATAGTTCAAGAAGAGGAGCACCTCCAGCAGCCATATCTATTGTAAATAATTTGCCACGTGTCATCATTACTGAAAACCATGACAAGCTGGATGATTTGGCATGTGCAATCTGCAAGGATTCTCTAGCTGTTGGCACTGTTGTAAACCAACTTCCCTGTTTTCACCTCTATCACCCTTCCTGTATATTGCCATGGTTGAGTGCACGTAACTCGTGCCCCATTTGCCGATATGAGCTTCCTACTGATGACAAGGATTATGAGGACAGGAAAAGAAATGGAGAGAGTGGATTGGGGTTGCTCCATACTGAGCAGCATGCTGTGGATGAGGATAGTTCCTCAGACTCTGTGGATGATGATCTCGTTGATGAAGTTTCTCAATTTTATGGTGATAGAGCAGAGGAGGAACGAGCAGATAGAAATTATGTCACTGATAACTCTATTAGGGAGAGTCCAAGAAACAGACGGTTCTTTCTCGCTGCTGCTGCTGCTCCTATCGTCAGTATTATAGGTGTTACTCTTATGTTGTGGTTAGGAAAGCCATTAATAGATGGAAGGTGGCCAAGTAACCGCATTCTCTCTGCCAGGGAGAGTAGCCGAAGTAGAAGGTGGTGGTCTTTCTTCTAATATGTTCTTTAGCCACCAGATTGGGGTTATTAGAAATTATGGACTCACGAGTTTGCACAACTCATGGGTTCCAAGATTTTCTGGTTTTAAGGCCAATAATTGGCTTCTTTTGACAGAAATCTTCATTTATTAAATACACAAAGGATGTTACTGGTGCCTCATCTCCCCATGGTCTCCATCCTAGGATGCAGGTGAACATTAGTCCAAGTTCTGGGACGCATTATTGCCTATCCAAATGAACTTCTTGGAGTTTCTAAAGCACGTGAGCTGTATTGTATATGCACTAAAGTTAGCTACTTGAATTTTAAATACGACTTGCACATGATCATTTTTTACTAATCTCTCTTTTAGAACAGACGTTCTTTTTTCTTTTTTTTGCACGCATTTTTGTTTTCCTTTTTAATTATTTACATATTCTTTTGCATTGCTTCCTTTCTTTTTGGTCTGTCGGAGAGGCTCATAAAAAGTAACAGTACAACGTGTTCAAGACAACAAATGAAGGATATGCACATGATACTAAAGCAGAGATTAGTATATTACAGAAGCTTTTATTAAAGAAATCTGTAGGTACTCATAAATTTGAACTAGTGATCTATGCCTCCCAATTCACTGATGAACTTCGTATGTGAAACTAAGAAAACCCCAGTTTGTCTTGAACAACTTCTTATCACATCATCTTGGGAGAAAAAAAGTTGAGATTGTGCTGTCGATGTATCCAAATATTGCAGCCGACAGTGCAGAATATGCCACCATGGCATAGTGCCAAAATTGTACTACTTCAAAATAGTATGTTGAGATAGAGAATAATCCATCCAGCCATGGAAAAAACAGCGAAGATATGAACCCAGAATAATACAGCAGCTGCATCCCTCCCACATCCTCTAAGACTGGCAACGGCTCCTGTGAATTTGGACACCGTTAATTTCGTTCTTTCTTTTTGCAAGTGTAATCACCAAATAGCCAGAACATAAAAACCTACAAGAACCCTAAATTAAACTGGAAAAAGTAGACAGTTTAAAAGGAGCTGCTATTTTTAAAGGTAGTAAAAATTGGAGAACTTATAATAGTACATTTAGTCGTGTTAGGGACAAGACAAAATGCGTTTCTTGGGACAAGACTCAATGATATACAATAAACAAAATTTTAGCTTCTTTTGATAAGTATGTTTAGATGTGCTCTCTCTATAATCTATATACACATGCTTACCAGAAAGCACAGATGTGGGCATTGTGTGTTGGAGGAGGAGGACAAATCTGAACATTTTATCACCCGGGGGCAGGAAGCCAAGCTTATCAGCCATTGTGACAATGCCAAGACCAACTGGAGGAACCAAAACTAGTCGTGCGAACACAATGGCAGCTGTTGTCCGTGCACCGAGTTTTGAACTTCCCGGTCCTGCAAGAATTATAATCTCAACAGTCAATGGTATAAGGGTAAAGTAAACTCCACATTTCTGTGCTCTACAGAAGCTTGTAATTGGAAATACTCAGCAAGCTTTAGCCAACTTACCCTCTACAAGGTTGCCTCCTAATGCCAACAATATGCATGGGATCATTGCTTCCCTGATAACCGACATTATTAGATGATAATACAACTTGTAGATATGTAACATAAATGGTTAAGCGAATGTATCAATCCAACATAGTAAACAGCTCTCATAATTCATATGGCAACAGCACATCAACAAGAAATGGGAGCAGGCGACGCCATATGCTAGTTCATATATGGTAGTGCAGATTGGACATCACGGAATATTATTATAGAAGAAAAGGCTAAAATCTAATTTATAGTATCATTCCAATCATGTCTACTACTGCATGCCTAATCCAAATGAAGCTTAGAAGTGCATTGAAATACACAATTGGAGAACCATAAAAACACAAAGAAAAAGAGTAATTAAATATAACTCGTTCTGGGAAGGAACCAAACATACCCAAGAATCAAGCAGCTATCAGTGAAAAAGTAGAGAGGAGCATCTGACGTGAAGATTAATTTCTTCAAGAATGGAACACATCCTAGAAAGATAGCGAGGATCTGCAACAAAAATTGTAGGCAGCTTATTATAGCTTTAATAGGGAAGAAATTCCTAAAATATAACATTATCGTAGAGACTAGAAGATTAGGCAAAGTATTTAGATGGCAAGCCCTTCAAATTAATAAAGTTTTTCAGAAGGAACGAATCATGAAATGGTGGTGAAGTTAGGGCATTAGTGATGCCATTTGTAGAGTCTAGCTGTTGATGGTACCTCAAATGGGGGTTCTTGTGGAAAAAGAATTTAGGAAACATTCCACTGTTGGTTGATTGAGTTGATTGCCAGAAATAAGTTGATTATTCCACCCATGATGTAACCCGCTTTACTAACTTCGTATATTAAGTGGTTATCTTTTATGAAAACACAAAAGTCGGTCTCAAAACCAACCCCACCCCCAAATCACACCAAAAAAAAAAAAAAAAAATAAATAAATTTTAAGGGTGTGTTTTGAGCCACATTATTTTGGAAGAATATACTCTGAAATAGTAGATTGATGAAGAATGTGTGGTTGAAAAAGAAGGAAAAATTATTAATGTGATGAAAAATATTATTTTATTGAAGAATGTGTAGTTGAAAATGAGTACAAGAATAAGAATGAGAATTTTAAGGTGTACCAAATAGGGGCTAACCCAAGGCACAATCCTGAAACAACTTTTGAGATATAGTTCTGAGTAGGTACAAGTTTGTTACAAGGTATAGTAACTCAAAACTTTTAACTGATACGCATTTTGACAATTTTATCGTACTGATGCTGCTGAAGCATCATGTTACCTCTAATGATGAGCATTCCAAATCATTTATTGAGTATTGAAATGTAGATTTCGAATTTCATACATTGAGTCATGAGTCACTAATGAGGGAAATGAGTGTAATTTAAATGCCTACGGTATATCAACAAAGAGTTTTAAGAAATTGGATATGCCATTTGCAGTCAGTGAAGGAAACAAGAGATTAACCATCTCAAAAAGAGAGCAAAGAAACTGAACTTACAGAAGCAATAATAGGAGGTTGAATGATTTGCTTGAGCTTCAATTTTTCATAAAGAAATTTCAGAAAATTTTTAATCTGCACAATAAAGCACAAATAGGGCAAAATTAGTAGATTCAATACAGAAAATTCAACCACAACTGCTTGATATGTGTTATAAACCATGGCATCCACCTATATCACTTACATAACACTCATTTGTATGTCAAATTGAGTTTAAATATAACTACATACTTCTATCCTTGAATCCTTAAAGTCTCAAAAATAAAAAATTTCAAGTGTTTCCACTTTATGAAAGGTAATATTGTCATTGACATTTTCAATATCAACAAACTTGAACACAGTAAATCAACACAGTGCAGATTGAATGCGAAATAGGTTCATACTCACCTTCTCCTCCTTTGAAACACTTGAATTAGTTGATGTAGCCTCTTCTGTGAGCAGGGAAACTTGCTCAGGGGAACTATCCTCTGCAGGGTTACTGCAGCTACTTTTAGGAGGATTCTTAGTGGGAAGATTTTGTTCTTCAACATCAAACGTGCCTTCAGGAGGAGGCGCAAGCATATTAAATACATAGGTGTATAGGACAATTGCACCAACCTATCAACAAAATACATTATTGAGTAAACAGAAAATACATTATGGTAAATTATGCATATAGGCTTGTTGAAGTGCTGAAATCCACATCGTTATTTCCTCCATCGATCTAAAATTTCTCTTGCCATTTTCGCTGCTGCTTCTTTTTTTTTATTTGTCCATGAGAGTTCTTGTATTATGGGCTTTGCCAATTTTTTAATTTAAAGATTTCGAAATATTCATTTATTTGCAGTGACCAGGAGATCTAAGAGCAGAGGTAGTGAAAAGGTATAAAGGGATTAAAGGTGAGTTGCAGCACCAGCGAGCATTTTGAAGTTACAACTTACCCATTGGCCGAATGCGATGTAGGCATTTCCATCTTGAGAACATTTATCAGAGTCCCCAAAAGGGTTAGATTTATCCCGGCATAATGCAGCAATCAAGACAAGTGGCACATTCCCAATATTTCCTGTAAACAAGTTCGTTGCAGAATATTCAGGAACAAAGAGTTATTATGACATGACCTATCTGTGAGTTCAAACCATTCAATTTCAAAATTTATTGTACCGAATACAGAGATCAGATTGGTATATAACATACTGAATATTCAAGTAGAGTGCAAGAACCTGAAAATAACAAGCACTTTTTACCATCTCTATTTTCAATGAAATCTTAATACATATAACATAATAGAAGACATCCGTTCAACTGGATGATCTGGCTCATCCATCTCCCATACGAAAGGTGTAAATTGCAACTGTAGCATAGAGAAAGGGATTTCTGGGGTGGGAGGATCAACAAGTGCAATAAATGGACCCAACAAAACACTTTATATATGGCTCTACATATAATTAGAGGTCATCCTCTAGTCCTTATTTATTTTTCCATTACATTAAAAATATTGCTCAGTTGAACCCAGCAAGAATAAGAATGAAGTATTAGGGAAAGTCCAGTCCTTGATACAAATGCAACACTGAGTGATCTCGTGGTTGCACACACACATAAATGTAAAGCTTCTAGTCATAATCTCTTTTGTTGCTTTTTCATGTTTTTCCCAATTAGTTTATACCTATAAATCTCATTTCATAATGTATTAGATACACTATGTTTGCTGAACATATTTGTAAATTAGTTATTATTGACTTCCATGGAATGGTACTCAAACTCACTGTCTTAATTGTTCAGTCTTAGCAATAACTCCCATCCTTGACTATTGACTAAAAGCAAAATAGCACAGTAAAGGTGACAGAGCACAAAATAACTGAAAGTTTATGTCCAAATTTAATACTTACCAATGCCGATATGTATAATTGTAAACTTGAAGAATGGGTATGGAGGACGGACAATCGATGCAACAATAAGACCTATAATGGATCCTGATATGGTTGCAAGAACAACATTGAAGGGAATAAACCACCTACAAAATGACAAAAATGTCAGTTGGGCTACTAGAACTGGTTATCGTAATTTAAAATGAGCAAGCAGGTTAATATCTAATCCTTACCATCGAATCATGTTCTCAAAAGTAATTGCTTGTCCAAGTTGAGAGAATATCAAACATGGAAGCAAAAGCGAGAAAACCAGCTGCATCAAGCCATATGAACAATTAGTCGGTAGTAAAGGGAAATGACTGCAAACACAATTCACTGCGTAGAAAAATAAAAATATATGCAAAATATAAAATTTAAACAATTTACCTCCAAATTAATGTAATGTAGACACACTCATAAAGTGAAATAATTTTGTTATCAGACTACAAAATGACTATGAATTAAAAGTTGATTTCACCTCTTCTTAACCTAAACTCTGCCGTCATAACAGGCTTAGCATAGAAGTAGAACTGGACGGAAATGAAGTGCAGGTTTTTCCAAAAGTTTGGCGGCAATATGTTTCATATAAACTTACATACATAAACTATACAAAGATAGCAGTTCAATATGGAAGGACTAAATTCAGCCTCTTGTTACATGAAATCCAAAATTCACACAACAACAATGAACAACAAACTAAGCCCATGTTTGGTTCAGATAAAAAGATAAATTAAAATCCAAGTCAAAGTCACCCATCAATTTTGATCTCCCATTTCATGGTCCACAACTTTTCAATTACACATTCTATCAACTTTTATCAAAATTTACTAAAAATATAATTTTTTATCTAAACTAAACAGGGGCTAAATGGCCAATAAATTTGAGGTCAACAGCGCAAGTCCATTTTTACCATCCATTTGGTTTATTACTGGATCTGCTGGCAAACATCGCAAACAAAAAGTGCAACAGTAAAACTCTTAATGTCCTCATAGAAATAGTGCTTACCCCATTTAAGAGCTTCCTTCCGTTGGCAGGCAAAATGTTAACATATTTGGAGGCCATGAGAAATCCCAGAAAGCACATAGTAAAAACCTTTGCTATTGGTAAAACAGCAATCTTAACAGTCCCAAGCAACGATTCACCGCCCCTTTGGGGTGCTGTTAGAACCTCCATCAGCATCCTATGCATCCCATCCATCTTTTCTAATTTAAAACCTCAAATTTAAAACTCGATGAAATTTGTTTCATCCACCAAAACCGGACGGAAAAAAGTTAACTGTGTATTGCCGAGACAATTACAAAGAAGGAAACCGACAATTACTTTTTAGCTGCTCCAAAACCTACGAAAATTGGGAACCAATCAGTTGAACAATTTTCCAGGTTCTGAACAATCCAAATCATTAAAATCGGTATCCAGCCAAAGTAAATTCTCCTGAGACCAAACTTCTTCACTGAAATTTCTCTTCTTCTGCAAAAATCAGTAAAAATATAAATCATAATTGAAAAAGAACACCGAAACTTATTCAAAACGGATGACAGACGGAAGATAAAAAATAAAGTGACCTACGAACGATTCAACACGGTGGTTGCCAGCCTTCCGGGATTCAATAATTTGTCGATTCAATTCGTTTGTCGAATCCTAGAAAGCCAACCATATATTCAGGATTTTTTGTTGTTTAATTCTGCTCTCTCTCTCTCTCTCTCTCTCTCTCTATATCTCTATATATATGCAACGTTATAATGCAACTCTCCAGTTTCAAGAAGAGTCGTCCTTTATTGTTGCACCACAATTTTATCGTTTACTTAAATGACCCAAAATAAAATTACTTAATTAATCGTACGTTTAAATTTAAATTAACTAATTTTTAATATATTTATCCCATAAAATAATTCATTTGTTCCACCACAATCATAAATCTAATTTTTTATTTCTTCTTTATCATTTCTTCCTCAAATCTCAACAAACCAGTGAGTTAATATTATTAACTAATCCTATATCAATTATTTCTCATTTACATAATTTTATATCAATTAATTTATTTTATAAATATATAATTAAAATTGACACCAATGGTAGTAACCGATGCCGTCTTTGAGTTAATTGCATTTAACTTTTTTATTATAGCGTAAGCAAATCTTGAAATTGTTAGAAAAAAATAATGTGTTGAGGCTCAAATCTGGAAATACAAAAGGCAAAGAGGGTGAGACGCCGCCATGGTTGCAAAAACCCAGTTGCAAGTTACACGACTTAGCCCCGCCAAAATAACGCTAAGATTTTCCCATGCCCGACCCAACTCAACAAAAATAATAATCATCGCAGCCTACACATAGAAACATTAAAACCATCAAACATAGACTCTACTCCGCAATTAGGGGTAGGCAAAATCCGACCGAACCCATCCAAATCGAACTAACACGATTGGTTTGGGTTGATTTTTTTGTTATTTTTACACGGGTTGGGTGTGTAGGTGGGTCGGATCGAGTTATGAGTTAACTAATGAAAATCGAATAAATCAGCCCAACTCTACCTGCTTACTTTTAAAAAACTAAAATGCCTAAAAAGTAAAAAGAACATAAAAAGTATGAGTGGATAGTGTAATTGTAATTATCTTAGTGCGGAGGAGCTTACTGTCATTTCCACAATAAATGTAGTATAAGTTTTCCGTGTTATATTAAATGCACTTTGTTCTTTGTAAACTCGTCCAATGAGGGTTGAATAAGATAATAGATAATTTTATTTATTTATTTACTATTTAATCTCGTCTATCCGAATTTAGTGTAATAGAAAATTAGATTACTTTAATTTTTGTTTACAAGATGTCCCAAATCGACCAACCTAACACAACCCGACCGAGACTTGATTGGGCGTTGGGTTTCAACATTTACACAAGTTGGGTCGGATTAAATTTTGATAAAATCGATCATGTTGGGTTGAGTTTGGGTTGGAGCAAAAACCGACCAAACACAATCCATGTCCACCCCTATCTGCAATATGGAGAAGAAATCCCATGAATGAAATGCGAATGAACGGCATCTTCCACAATTTTCAACTTTTGAATAAATATATCTTATAAAATCGGTGGCATAGGTGGTTGGTTTTTGTAAATGAGATTAGTAAGATGCACGTGTCATTGTATAGTTGGCTATATGATAGCATAAATATAAATAAAAAAATTATTTGTGTTAAATATTAGTTACGTTAAACTTAAAACACTTGAAATGATGATAGATAACAAAAATAATATTAAGAGATTTTATTTAAAACTTATTTTCTAGACTTTGCGTTTGAAGATCTCTCTGTTCTTTTTAAAAAAAAGATAGGGTATAGATGATTAGGTGTTGATGCACTACTAAAGAGATGATGAAGTTCAACTTAGCCCTCATTTTTCTACCTACTGAGATAAGACATTATATCTCATTCATCTCGTGCTCATAGAGTATCCAATTACATGTATCAGTTGCACCAATATTTAATTTCTTTATCAAGACCATATGTAAGACGTATGTAGTCAAAACTAATTAATTAATAATAATACAATACAGAATTTAGGACAAATCAAGTGTTTTTATCAGTATTAAAACCACAATACAACGAAGATTTTCATCATAAAGGCAAAAAGAATGTCAAACGATCACCTAACTTCATAAATTCCATCGAATATCTTTTCAGCATATTCTAATGATACTGTACATTAAATCAATTTTTAAAAAAATCAAAAAATCCACTTCATATAAGATATTTGTCTATCAGTACTGCATAATGTATGATGATTCTTCTAAAAATCTTTGTGTTGCTTCAATATCTATTTTGATGCCATAAATTTACCCTTTTTAATCGTAAAAATTGAAGAAAAATGAAATTGAGAGAAATTGGTGTAAGTATGAGAGTTGAATGTGTGGTAGAAAAGAAAAATTAAGGATTGTAATTTTACGTTTAATAATTTAAGATACTTTTTATATTTAAACTTAATCGACAATATATTTATTATTATTACATTTTAAGTTTTTTTTAAAAAAATTAAATTGATCCAAAAAGATATTCGTATCGTGAAATATCAAATCAAATGAAAAATTGCAGGAAAATAAAGTTCGAAAAAATGACATTGGAATGAGGTTGAGATTAAAAAAATATATAAATAATCACGACTTTACGTTTTACAATTAATGTAAAATTATTTTTGATATTTAAAATTTATCGATCATATATTTATCGTGGCCGCACTTCGACATTTCCAACAAGTTTTAAATCGCTTAAAACGAATAATTGTAACTTAAAATACTAAATCAAACGTAAAAAAAAAAAAAAAAAAAAAAAAAAAAAAAAAAAAAAAAAAAAGCTTAGACGGCTTAGCCGAGCCATAAAGTCATTCGGCTCGGCTTATGAATAGTAACTCAGAACTCCATCTTTCATTTATGTAGGAAAAATGAGAAGTAATATTGGGATGATGAGTACACCATAATATTGTATTTTCTTTTTCATTTTTAGTTTTTACTGAATTAGAAGTATAACTGTAAATTTTTTATGTTGTATTTATTGAAAATATATTTCTATTGTAGTATGAATATAATGTGGCATTTCAAGTAAATCTTGTGATGATAATATAATTATCCAAAATAAAAATCACTTTTTATCCTATGAATTGTCATATTTACCCCTACTAATTACAGTAAAGATCAATGTTCCAAAAACGTGCCTAGGCGCGAAGCGTGATGAAATCGCTTCGCCTTGAGCATAAACGGTCAACGACAAATATTGACCGCTTAATGCTCGCCTAGGTGTTCCTAGACACGCCTAGGAGCGCCTCCGTGCCTCCACCTCAGGCCCATATTTTAAGGGGCCCAAATCTTTCCTTTTTTTTTAAATAAAACCCACAGCTCAAACTTAGTAGCCCATTATCCCGTCAAATTTCAAAAACTCCAAACTCCAGAGAATTGAGAAGACAGAAAAACGGGAAATAAAAGGAAGAACATCGCAAAACCTCTCAATTTCTTTGCACAACGCACCGATTTTGGTATCAGGTATACATAACATTAGGAGGTTATTATGCTTTACATTGTATTTGTAATTTCGGAGCATGTGATTCTTGGTATTTTATGGATTCTTAATAAATTTTGTTTATAATTCTTCTTTTTCTTTGTGGTTTTCTCTCAATCAATCAAATGTTTTGGAATTTGGATGATAAATATATTTTATTGTAAATTTTACTATTCTAGACAAGAGTCAAAAAATGATCAAAATGAAATAAGGGAGCCAGAGAATGATAATTTTGTATCGGACAATACGGATGACGAATTAGATGAAGAAAAAGATATTGAATTGGAGTCCGATAAAGGGTTAGATTAGATAATGTTTAAATTACAAATTATACGTTATGTAATTATGATTTTGAAACTTATCTTTATGTAGTAATTATTAAGTAAATACAATATTTTATAATTTTAGATATTTAGTATGTATTATTTAAATTATTGAATTTTTCTTACAATGATTAAAAATTAAAAAAAGTTTTTTTTATGCCTAAGTTCGTAAAGCTTGAAGTTTGACCTCCATGCATAACTTAGCTTTTTAGAACACTGATAAAGATCAATTATACCCACTTGATTATGAATGGTTTCCCCGTACAAATCGAAAATCACTTTTTTTTTTTTATTTTGGTTTTGCTGGTAGTACAGGCCTATGTGGCCTTGTACAGTATAATTGTTTTGAGTGGAAATTACGGCCATTAAGAATTTTAACTTTTTATTTCAAAATTAAGATTTACAAGTTTTTTTTTTTTAAAAAAAAGATGATAAATAAAAATTTAAATATTAATAACTATATTATAAATTAATTTATATACTCAAACCCTAATCATTTTCTCCCTCACTTTCTTCCTCTCCCTTTTCTCTTCCTCTTAGAGATGGCAAATGGGCCGAGCCACTCATCGACTCGATCGCTCGGTTCGGGTTTTCGCGAGCCACTCGGGCTGGTCAAATGACGAGCCCAAGCCGAGCCACTCACAAGGCTCGACTCATCGAGCTCGTGAAAAATAAAAAAAAACGTGAAAAAATAAAAAATCAAAAGCTCACGGCTCAGCTCGTGAGCATCAAGAATCGTGCACAGAAACGCTCGACGATGTGAGCATCATCGCAGGACAAGCTGTAGAGCTTGCAGAGGTAGATGCCTGTCGGAGTAGCAACGTCAAGGCTTTTGCGTGGTTGTTGATACAGTTTGCTACGAGTATAGGTCGAGGCAGAAATCAGCAATGAGAAGAAGCTAAGGTGTGTTGCAGTGGTGGGTACTGTGGCCAATGATATTGGATCTGTAATTTTAGATTTGGTTTTTTTGATCTAATTTTTGGTTGTGTTTGGATGTTGGTGATCGTGATTTTGGCTGTGGTGGTGAGGTTGTTGTGATGTTGGCATTGCTGGTGAGGTGGTGGTCGTGGCGGTGGTGCGGTAGTTGTGTTTGGGCTATAAAAATTTTCATTTGTGATCTATTAAATTTTTAATTCGTGATTGAAAAATAATTTGTGATCAATAAATCCGATAATTTGTAACCAATAGTATAAAATTGTGTCTTTAATATATTTAATTATTTATTTCATAAATAAAATTTAATTAATATATGATTTTCAAATAATAAACGTTGTTTCTTAATTTTGAAATGGGTCAAAATTAATTTCTTATATTTGAAATTTTCCAATGCTTTATTTCTGATCAAGCGAGATCTCTTGCCAATTGTCAAGTGGCTACCTGGTAAGTTTACCCAACGTTCTACTAATGATATTTAACACTAGTATTTAACATGGGTCGAACGGCAGCACAAAATCATTTAATATAGGTTTTATTAAATACAAATAATACATATTATATGGTGACACTTGAATTGATATTCGACATCATTGGTTAGATAACATTATTAACTTTTAGTCGAACACATTTATTCATAACTTTTGTATGATCACAATTATCATCAACTTATTATAAAAACTTTTTGTACGATCTACGACTTATAATCACTTATTAAACATACATTCTCGGAGCTCATTTTCCATTATGATTTTCCTATACTTAACAGCTAAGTTTTTGTTTCCATTGACTTGACTTTCCTACGTTTAAAGGTACAAGTGTGTTCAAGATGACTCAGGTGGGCGTGTGAAGAAAAGTGCGTATACTTTTTTGCTTTTCTTCCAATATTTTATTTTGAAATTATATGATCAATAAATTATACAAGTTAATATCTCTATAATTTTTTCGAATACAAATTTTTTTAAATTTTAAAAATCATTTTTAACTTTAATAAATAGTTTATTGGTTATGTCATTTATTTTTAAAATAAAAAGAATTCTATAAAGTAGTTGGTTTTCACATGCTCAGCTACCACTCTTCGACGGATGACTTTATAAAACTTAAAAGTCACTTTTTTAATATTTCTTTTTAGATGAAAGTTGAATCACCATTAATGAAATTTCATTGATGACTTGAAATGCCATTTATTTGAATCACAATTAATGTCATTTATTTGAATAAAAATACTTTTTCAAAGTTTTTTGTAAAATTTGATCAAATGTAAATGTAATTGTTTAAATCTTGATCCGATATGTACCTCGGCGGATTTAATGGGTTAATAGTCGATTTCATTTTTCTTAGTAAAAAAATATTATTTTTTTTTATGTGAGAGAAGGAAATTTTTTAGTATGTATTATTTAAATTATTGAATTTTTCTTACAATGATTAAAAATTAAAAAAAACGTTTTTTTTACACCTAAGTTCGTAAAGCTTGAAGTTTGACCTCCACACATAACTTACGTTTTTTAGAATACTGATAAAGATCAATTATACCCACTTGATTATGAATGGTTTCCCCGTACAAATCGAAAATCACTTTTTTTTTTTATTTGGGTTTTGCTGGTAGTACAGGCCTATGTGGCCTTGTACAGTATAATTGTTTTGAGTGGAAATTACGGCCATTAAGAATTTTAACTTTTTATTTCAAAATTAAGATTTACAAGTTTTTTTTTTAAAAAAGATTATAAATAAAAATTTAAATATTAATAACTATATTATAAATTAATTTATATGCTCAAACCCTAATCATTTTCTCCCTCACTTTCTTCATCTCCCTTTTCTTTTCCTCTTAGAGATGGCAAATGGACTGAGCCGTTCATCGGCTCGATTGCTCGGTTCGGGTTTTTGCGAGCCACTCGGGCTCATCAAATGATGAGCCCAAGCCGAGCCACTCACAAGGCTCGACTCGTCGAGCTCGCGAGCAGCTCGTGGGCTCGTGAAAAATAAAAATAAAAACGTGAAAAAAATAATCAAAAAGCTCACGGCTCAACTCGTGAGCATCAAGAATCGTGCACAGAAACGCTCGACGCTGTGAGCATCATCGCAGGACAAGCTGTAGAGCTTGCAGAGGTAGGTGCATGTCGGAGTAGTAGCGTCAAGGCTTTTGCGTGGTTGTTGATGCAGTTTGCTACGAGTATAGGTCGAGGCAGAAATCAGCAATGAGAAGAAGCTAAGGTGTGTTGCAGTGGTGGGTACTTTGGGCAACGATATTGGATCTGTAATTTTAGATTTGGTTTTTTTGATCTAACTTTTGGTTGTGTTTGGATGTTGGTGGTCATGATTTTGGCTATGGTGGTGAGGTTGTTGTGATGTTGGCATTGCTGGTGAGGCGGTGGTCGTGGTCGTGGTCGTGGTCGTGGTGCGGTAGTTGTGTTTGGGCTATAAAAATTTTCATTTGTGATCGTTAAATAATTTGTGATCTATTAAATTTTTAATTCGTGATTGAAAAATAATTTGTGATCAATTAATCCGATAATTTGTAACCAATAGTATAAAATTGTGTCCTTAATATATTTAATTAATAAAATATATATTTAATTATTTATTTCATAAATAAAGTTTAATTAATATATGATTTTCAAATAATAAACGTTGTTTCTTAATTTTGAAATGGGTCAAAATTAATTTCTTATATTTGAAATTTTCCGGTGCTTTTATTTCTAATCAAGCGAGATCTCTTGCCAATTGTCAAGTGGCTACCTGGTAAGTGGACCCAACGTTCTACTAATGATATTTAACACTAGTATTTAACATGGGTCGAACGGCAGCACAAAATCATTTAATATAGGTTTTATTAAATACAAATAATACATATTATATGGTGACACTTGAATTCATATTCGGCATCATTGGTTAGATAACATTATTAACTTTTAGTCGAACACATTTATTCATAACTTTTGTATGATCACAATTATCATCAACTTATTATAAAAACTTTTTGTAGGATCTACGACTTATAATCACTTATTAAACATACATTTAGTCGTTTATTCTTGGAGCTCATTTTCCATTATGATTTTCCTATGGGTTAATTTCACAAATGGTCACTGAAGTTATCTGAAAATTTCAAAACGGTCACTGAAGTTTCAAAATTTCAGAAACGGTCACTGAAGTTTGAAATTTCTTTCAAAACGGTCACTGATTTTTCAGATTTTTTGACCAAGTTTGAGACAATTTTTTGGCAACTTCCGACCACCAAAATCGTCGATTTCGGATACCATTGGAAAGCACACAATATCCTCTTCAATTACCACCAAAAATCTCCCCAAAACTCCAAGTGATTCGGCCGGAAAAAACTCACGAAGTTGGCAACCGAAAATTGTTAAAATCTGTCCAAATTTTCAGATTTTTTAGGCAATTTTAAGGCAATTTTTCGACAACTTTCGACCATCAAAACTGTCGATTTCGAATACCGTTGGAAAGCCCACGATGTCCTCTTCAATTACCATAAAAAATCTCCCCAAAAATCTAAGTGATTCGACCGGAATAAACTCACGAAATCAGCTACCCAAACTGGGCAGATTTTCAGACTTTTTTTTTTGCCTAGTTTGGATAGCTGACTTCGTGGGTTTATTCCGGTCGAATCACTTGGAGTTTTGGGAAGATTTTTGGTGGTAATTGAAGAGGATATCGTGGGCTTTCCAACGGTATTCGAAATCGATGGTTTTGGTGGTCGGAAGTTGCCGAAAAATTACCTCAAATTTGGCTAAAAAATCTGAAAATTCAGTGACCGTTTTGAAAGAAATTTCAAACTTCAGTGACCGTTTCTGAAACTTTGAAACTTCAGTAACCGTTTTGAAATTTTCAGGTAACTTCAGTGACCATCTGTGAAATTAACCAATTTTCCAATACTTAACAGCTAAGTTTTTCTTTCCATTGACTTGACTTTCCTACGCTTAAAGGTACAAGTGTGTTCAAGATGACTCGCGTGGGCGTGTGAAGAAAAGTGCGTATACTTTTTTGCTTTTCTTCCAATATTTTATTTTTGAAATTATATGATCAATAAATTATACAAGTTAATATCTCTACAACTTTTTCGAATACATTTTTTTAAAAATTTTAAAAATCATTTTTACCTTTAATAAATATTTTATTGGTTATGTCATTTATTTTTAAAATAAAAAAGAATTCTATAAAGTAGTTGGTTTTCACATGCTCAGCTACCACTCTTCGACAGATGACTTTATAAAACTTAAAAGTCACTTTTCTAATATTTCTTTTTAGATGAAAGTTGAATCACCATTAATGAAATTTCATTGATGACTTGAAATGCCATTTATTTGAATCACAATTAATGTCATTTATTTGAATAAAAATACTTTTTCAAAGTTTTTGGTAAAATTTGATCAAATGTAAATGTAAATGTAATTGTTTAAATCTTGATCCGATATGTACATTGGCGGATTTAATGGGTTAATAGTCGATTTCATTTTCTTAGCAAAAATATATTATTTTTTTATGTGAGAGAAGGAAATTTTTTTTATAAGTGAATTCTATTCTTTATCCATTATCGCATTTACGTCTCAAACTTTTTACATTATATTCTTACCATCATTTTTTTTTGCTGCATATCTCGTCCCTAATAATGATTTCTGTCCAAAATTTTTGTGAAGATAGATAAAAAGACATATATGTCCATCTTATTTTTGAATAAGCAAAAAAATAAAAATAAATGGGAAATATAAAATATTTGTCCCTATTTTGAAGCATGCTTATGGAATTTTGGAGGAATATCGTCATTAAGTACATGGTTTGCTAATTACGAAATATTAAGGATAAGAATATAATGAAAATAATTAATCGAGTAAATGTAATAATAAATAAAAATTAGAGACTTTAGTACAATTAAATTATACGTTATTATAAAATAAAAGTGGTTCAAATATAACAAAAATATAATTAGAAAATAGACTCGCGTGAGAAAATTTATTTCTTGTGTTCCTTAACAGAAATTCATGTTCTCTGTTAAGTTGAAGTGAAATTAAGAAAGTTAGCAACTAATCTGTCTGCTGGTATTCATCATAGAAACTGAAAATTGAATACCCGAAAATATGAAGTAGAAGTCTGCTGGAATTCCATGATCACACAGAAACTGAAAATTCACTACCCGAAAATAAGCAATTAAGGCTGAAACTGAATAATTTATTACCTGGAGCAGATGGAGCAATAATTTACGCTTGGTCTTGAAATAAAGCGGCACAAAGTAGAACCTCCAATTGCTCTTCACGTCCATGGCTTGAACCATACCGCCGCAGTAAGGACACGCCCTCGGCGCCGGTTGCCTACTGATTACTCTCTGATCCTCGTCACAAACAAAAACCAAACACATCTTCTCCGATTGATTTCTTGGTATTCTCTCAGCTTTCGATACTGAATTGATAAGATCAGAATAATTTGATCAGTTTTTCAGATTATGCGAATGATGTATAGCTGTTTATATATAGAGAGGATTATTGATTGGGATTCTAGAATTGACCAGTGTGGTCTGGATTGAGGAATTTATGATATTTGGTCTAAGTTCGAATTCACAGCTAATGACATTGATTCAATTGGCATTGACATAATAGGAATATTTCGTCTATTAAGGAAGATTTCCCAAATACCTGAAATAGAGACAGATCACCATCGCAAACGATGGCTCTCCCATCCCAAAATCCACCCCAATCAGTTTCAATAACCAACAAAGAAGAGGACCCATAAGCTTGCACACCTTTCCCGACCATTTTTCAGCCGTAATACCACCGGAAAATCTCCCAAAATCCACCCCAATCAGCTTCAATAACCAACAAAAAAGAGGACCCATGACCTTACCCACCTCTCCCGACTGTTTTTGAGCCGTAATACCACCGGAAAATCTGCATCCCTAACCCATTAACTCACGGTCGCCTTCCGCCTCTCCTCTCCTCTCTGGTTCGATTATTAGAGAGAGAGGTGAGTATGTTTAAATTTTGACCAAAAAATTGCCCATGAAGCCCAATTTTGAAAATTTGTTTGATTTCAATCCCAAAAGTTTTTGTTTTACTTAAGTTATTCCTCTAATTTAGAACAATTTACTTTTAGTCCTTGAATTTATAATTTCAGTTTCATAAATTTTCAATTAAGCCCCTGAACTTTATTTTTATTATTTTTATTATTTTTTTCAGTCCTAAAGTTTCTTTTATAGACAAACAATTTCCTGAAGTTCTTATTTCCCACATTTAGTCCACAAATTTTGAAAAAGTCTATTTCAGTCGTTAAACTTTTCAATTTCCATTTTCAATAAATTTTCAATTAAGTCTCTAAACTTTATTTAATCATTTTAAAACTTTAGAATTTCGAAAAACTAATTCAATCTTATTTTTTATTTTGGCTAGCCAAAACGTACAAACGAATAGGAGATTGAGGTTTTCAATCCGCTTCATTTTTCACGGACCTCGAGAAAATTGAGGTAAACTCCCCACCATTAATTTGTTTAAATTATAATTGCATGTTTTATGTGAATTTACGTGATTTATATACATTAATGCATGATATGAGAATATGTCACATGAAAAATATGATATTGTTATGTTTGGCATGACTTATATGCTTTAATGCATGAGATGCTACTATTTGTATTTAATTTTTTGGATTGGGGGTTGTGATTTCACATCCAAAGGTTTCGGTCATTTATGAAACTATCCCTAGAGTTTATATTTTTCTGCAGTCAGTCCCATAATTTAGAACATTTTACTTTCAGTCTTTAAATTTTCAAATACAGTTTCATAAATTTCCAATTAAGCCCTTGAACTTTATTTTTATTATTTTAAGTATTTATTTTAGTCCCAAGGTTTATGTTATAGACAAAACAACTCCTGAAGTTCTTATTTCCCACAATTAGTCCACAAATTTTGAAAAAGTTTATTTCAGTCCTTAAACTTTTCAATTTCCACTTTTCATAAATTTCCAATTAAATCCGTAAACTTTATTTTATCATTTTGAAACTTTTAAATTCCGAAATACTAATTCAAACTTATTTTCTATTTTGGCTAGACGAAACGTACGAACGAATATGAGATTGAGGTTTTCTATCAGCTTTACTATTCACGGAATTCGAGAAAATTGAGGTAAACTTTCCACCATTAATTAGTTTAAATTATAAATGCATGTTTTATGTGAATTTACGTGATTTATATACTTTAATGCATGAACTTTAAAATAGATAGGATTATAATGCTTACGAAAATTATTTTTCACCGAAAGTTATCCGGACAAATTTGTCGTGAATGTTTTAGACCACAAAACTAATAGAAGAACCTTGTAGATGTCATTGCAATCTATTCTCATCAAAAACTTGAGGAAACTTAATAACCAAAATCTTGAATTCAACAGTCGGAGTAAAATGAATTTGATGATTACAGTGTAATGAAGAAATAAGTGGGGGGTAAATATTAATTCGTAATTATAAAACTATTTGAATTAATACCTTCGTAATGGGACTAAAAATTGTAATAAATGGAAAATGCAAGTACATGAGAATATTGTGGTGTACTTAATTAAATTTGTAGTGGTAATAGAATTACCCTAACTCAAAACTTTCAAAGTCATCTATTCTGATATGTGTCTTTACTATTCTGCCATTAGGCCTATCAAACGGTCCAAAAAGGCCCCTGACCAAACACAGAGAAACACGTAGCTTAGAGAGGGGACGTAAAAGCCGGTGGGAAGGGATTCTCAACCAATGAATTATGATAAGACGAATTAATGACGTGGCATAAGGAATTTGACGTTCCGCCTAAAAATTAACAAAAAAAAAACAAAAAAATTCATAACATCCAAATTAAAAATTAGTAGAGAAATATTTTAAAATAATTAGTTGAGAAATAGTTGATAGTTGCTTAGAATAGGGAATTAAATTTGGCAAATAGTTTAAAAAACATTTTTTGAATGTCAAATTGAAATATGGTTTTGTTAGTTTCCGATTTCATAGTATTTTATCATTTGATTATTTATTTAATTGAGAATATGAAATAACTATAACTTATTTCTTTCATCTTTGCTTGCGTAGAACAGTATCTACCAGTTCAAACAATCATTTCCTTCGTTAACATAATGAGAAGTGGTAAGATTCTGTAAATAATTTTTAAAAAAAATTACAAACATAAAATATAAAGTTATGTGAAATTTAAGCGTGTGAACTATTTTTTGAAAATCATGGTAAACAACCTGTAAAGAGAATCCTCTATAGAGATTTACCAGAAGAGAAAAAGGAGGAGATTCGTAGAAAACAAAGAGAAAGATATGCTAAACAAAAAGCATCGAAAAAGAACTCCATTCATATAAATGATTTCAATACATCCGGTGGTGATCAAACGATTACATCGATTATTCGATATTCAAACAATGATGTCCAATATACAGACAACATTCAAGACTTTAGTGTTGTTCAAAAAGCATCAAAGAGACAGCGGAACACTGATGTTCATAGTGATATCGTTGAAAAAGATTCGTCTCGTGAAGTATGTATTCTTCCTGGTGTTGAAGTCTGTGTCATTAATTCAGAGACAAATTCAACCACAAATAATGTCTCCGAATCTTCTAATCAACTCTTTATCCAGCAGGTTCTCCTCTAATCATTTTTCTATTTTCTTATTCAACCATCATTCTATTAGTTTCCTCTGAGATTTTGGAATATATTATACAAATAGGATCCATATGTCGTTCGAGAGGAGTCGAGCTATGATACAAATATGCCGACGTCTTCTAGGGGTAAGAAACAAATGTAAAATTAGTTGGTTCTTTGAATTTAGTCATCAAATATTGCTATTGTATAAGTAATGTCCTTACTCAGATAATTCAAACAACATGACAAGCTTGCTTATGTTGCGTTATTTTCATTTTTCAACCAAATAGGTGAGTCACATCAAGTTTCTATCGGATTTAGACAATTGATGAAGGTAGTACCATCTGAAGCATATTCTCTGTCATTAGTACCCAACTGCATACATTGTAAAGCAAAGCGATTCCACCATGAAACAACTGGCTTCTGCTGTGCTGATGGAACAATTTCTTTAACCACAAATGATGTTCCTGATAAGCTTTATTCGTTGTTCACCTCCAACACAGATGAATCTGCACATTTTCAGACTCATACGCATTTCGAATTGAGAATATAAACAAGTTCCGCTTTCGTACTTCTTCCGGAAGTGAAAGATTTATATTGATAAAGATCTTTGTCAGAGAAATAAAGGAATCTATACTTTCAGAACTCAGGGACAGATCTATCACTATATCAATGATTTGATTCCTTCAAATGGTTGCCCTTCTTATCTCCAGTTGTATTTCTACGATACAGAACATGAATTAGAAAATCGCGTTTATGATTCAAACAGAATGGATCCATCAATTGTAACTCAACTCATCGATATTCTTCGCATTAATCCATATTCTGTTTTTTTTCGCTCTCTTGGTGATTTCCAAATTTGGAAAATAGAATAATTCATATAAGATCATATGCTGGCCTAGATCAACGTGTATTCAATGCTCCCACATCTTCACAAGTTGCGGCAATATGGGTAGAAAATGACGGTCAAGATCAACTAAAAGGACGTGACATTTTTGTCTTTAACCATTCTGGTGGAAGTCATATAGTTCAGTACTATTTCGGGTGTTATGATCCATTGCAATATCCATTGTTATTTCCATGTGGCGATGTTGGTTGGCATCAAGGGATTCAAAGGGTCAGTAGAGGAAGGAGATCTGCATATAACGAAACGAACCAATCAATAAATCCTGAACAATCAGAGACCGCAGAGGAATTACTTGCAAGAGAACAACTAGGTTAGATTGGAAAAAGAGTATTCATTCCAAGGATATCATTTTTACCAAATGTTGAAGAAAATAGTGGTTTTCCATTCAAACGAACTCAGTTCCCTATAAGATTAAGTTTCGCAATGACTATAAATAAGTCACAAGGCCAGACATTGGATTATGTTGGGATTTATTTACCTCAACCTGTTTTTTCACATGGTCAACTATATGTGGCTTTATCGAGGGCAAAGACAGCATCTGCGGTCAGGATTCTTATACGTCCACTGTCCACAGAACAACGTGAAAAGAACACCACAAAAAATATTGTGTTCACGGAATTACTTACATTATCATGTTTGAATTAATGTTATTCAGGTAACTACATTTCATTGTATGCTCTCAATTTATTGTGTATTATAGTATTTTTCTCCATATATATCTAATATTCAATCATTTAATTAAAACTCTTCAGCAGTTGTTTTAGTAGTTTATGAATTTAAACTAAGATTTGTTACACTTACAAATCTGATATTTTTGTATCAGAAAACGGAAAAAATGTGGACCCACACATCAATAAAGGATATCACTCCAAATACAAAAAACTGGAAGATTAAGATGATCGTTGCGGAGAAGTCACCTAAGCGAACAAGCCAACGCACAACGGTGAAGTACCAAAATTTGACATTAATTGATCAAGAGGTATGATATTTGTTAGCCTACATTATGTTTCCAATGATCAATATCCTCTGAAATCAGATGTTCTTAAATTATATCGTATTACATAAAAATATTAACTACATTGTACTTATTTAACTCTCTTTTCAAAACATATTTTGTGTAAAAAAAATAAAGGATATTTAAATCATTTAAAAAATTCAGTACAACAAAACAATCAACATAACTTTATACAATACACTATTAATCACAATTACTTTTATTCATCTTATAGGGTAATCAGGTGCATGCGGCAATGTTCGGCGCTGATATTGACCCCCGGACCGACACTTTACAAATTTTACACTCATATTATATCATCAATGCATATGTCAAACCAGTATATCCGAAATACAAAATTGGAGAATACAAATATCAGTGGATTCTGAACTCAAGAACAATAATAGAAGATGTTCCACACAACGAAGACAAAATAGATATCCCGAAATATGAGATCGTCCCATTCAAGGATTTAGAGGCTCATAGAGGGTCGATTGGAGAAATAGGTAATTTAATTTAAATTTCATTACAAATTTCTTATCAATATAAATTAACATTTCATATTTAAAATATTTAGCTATTTTAGCTGTTGCGATAAAAATTAACCCAACTAAAGAGGTAACAACGACATTTGGACCAACAACAATTCAAGAGATATATGTTGTCGATGAAAGGTAAAAAAATCTTATAACTTCTCTCTCCTTTCCAATATTAATTCAAGAATATTTTATTAATACTTTTAGTAATTTCAATTTTGTAATTTGAACCCAATATGTTTGACCATGTGGGGTCGATTCGTCCAAGAAGAATGTCAGAAAATATCAGATATTATTGAAGATAAGCCAATAATACTTGGAACAAAAATATCTGTTGGATCATATAACGGTATTTACAATAATAACGAATGTGGCATATTTTTCCATACTGCATATACTTGCACTAAAACCAATCTCAATTTCAACAAAGGTTTGTCTCTCTCATCACGTCCGTCGAGTACCTTTATAATCAATCCACTTCTTCCTCAGGCAACTGCAATGAAGCAATGGTAATTCTCGTCAATTAAAAAGTAGATATTAATGCATTAATATCAAACATAATCATATGATGTATGTAATTTACATAAATATTCCATTTACTTGCATTATTCTTCTTTTCTGAATTTCAAGGGCAGAGAACAATGATTCGATAATCAAAACTATCATTGCAAGATCTTTGACATACCCATCTACAACATTTCCATCTGTTGGTATTCGAGAAATAGTGAAGATTTGTGATGTGACAGATTTGATTAAGGGCTTACAACCCACAGCGGTAAATATTATTTTATTAGTAATTCATCATAAAATTCACGCAAATATTCATTCTAAAAATTTGTTATGATTTAATATAGAAAGCAAAATCTGGATAAAGACGAAGGTAAATGTCAATGAGTTTGCTCAAGTATTTTATTACATGTCATGTGTTGCCTGTAATAGATGAACTGGATATAAACACAATGAAACCTTCGTTTGTATATATTGCAAAAGCCAAGGGATCAGCCAACCGCGGTATGTATCTTACAATTTTCATTTCAAATACATATCTTATTTCATTTACAATTTAACAACATTAAAATACGAATTAATATATTCAATGCATTTAAAGTGCAAGAGCGTATGTCGAACTGGACGACAACACTTGAAAGTTAGCAGCTACTTTGTTTGGTGAAACAGCGGAACAGACACTTGGTTGTTCAGCAGTTCAATTGATGGAACACGTTGGGGAGGTATCTCTTTAATTTTTTTTTCAAACTTTGGTTACATTACAAACAGTTATTTAAGATATATATAAACGAGTCTTATATTAATTATGTAAACCTATACAAAATTTAATTTGCAGGAAAATCAACAATATGTTAAAAGCGTTGCAGAGAAATTATCAAAAAAAATCTGGAACCTTCAACTTTTTGTAGATCTAGAAAAATTGAACGAGAAAAAAAATAGGCATTTCAATGTCCTCTCCATTGAAGAAGTGCAAGATGAGGAAAATGCAGGATCGTCATCTTAGAATCAAAATTATCTCAAACACAATTCAGAAAACTATTGACCTCTGTTTATTCAGAGGACCATTCCACAGATTCCATTCACGCTCTTCTTTTAATATATCACGTGTAATTACTTATCAATTACATCGACTGTTACTTAATTATCCAAAACAATTACATCTTTATTAATAAAACATTTTTTCACGAGAAAATAAATTATATGAACTAAGCAAACGTGCATTGCACGTTGCTTTCACCTAGTATTCAATAAAATTCCGACTTTCACACGGAAAAGGTCATTAGAGAATATTTTGAAGATGAAAACTATGCTCTCGACGAGAGTATGAATTTTAACAATTAGAAAATACAAATTATTTTTTGAAAAAATTAAGCTCATGTTTGGTCCAAATTAAAATCCAATTTTAATTCAAGTCAAAGTCAAATAATTAATATTAACCACATCTTTCACTCGTCCCACAACTTTTCAACCATACATTTCAAAAACTTCTATTACAATCTACTAAAAAAATTAATTTTAATTTACACCAAACACCCTCTAAGTGAGTATTTCATTATCATAAAAAGTATAACGTGGAAGCACCTCGGGACTTACAAAACTTGTTGGATTAGTTTTAGGTTTGAAAAAGTTGATATTTCATGCGAAGTATGAAAGTCGTGATTATTTGAATAATTTTCGGGTCGCGTCAATTATTGAGTTTTATTATGATGTTGACCGCAATTAATTATATGGCTTTTTTATTTTTTTTAATGATAATGGTCTATTTTTTTGTTAGTTACGAAGGATCGAATATTATCTTTTCATATAATATTAGAACACCAACTATTTATTTATGTCGTAAATCATATGATTATCACAATTTTCTAATTATAAAAGGACAAACGATGATTTGGTACAGGAATTATATAGTTGAGGCCTTCATCCTACAAGAATGTATTATCTAGGTCCCCGAACTTTTGATATTGGAATGCTCGAGTTTTCATATCATGGTTTTTAGCTATTCGATCTTTGAAAAACTAAGTTGTTTTAGAGGTAAGTGGGTAAGTACAAACAATTTTTTAGAAAAATATAAATAAAAAGAAAAAGGAAAAGGAAAAATTAAGCATATCCTCTTACATCCCTCGCCCCAACCCTGGTTCGCCCTCCACCCCCCGTTTGTCACCACTTTCTTATCGCCACCCTCTGCTCGCACCAAAGTTTCCCTCACTTTCTTTTTCAGCCCGATCTAGGATGATAGTATGGAAGTGGGGAAGGGCGGAGATGTTTTCTTAAAAATAAAATCGTTATTTTTTATTTTCTTTGATTTTTCTTTTAATTTGAAATAGGGTTTCTTAAAAATAAATAATTAAATATATGTGTATTGTGTAATCATGTTTATAGGGTAATTATATTCAAACCATATTTTTATTATTTGCACAACAATTTAATTGTCACAAAGGTTCTCAATTTTTGTTTATTTTTACACTTATGTTCCCAGCTCTTCTCATTGTATTCATTTCCTTAATCTTAAATTAGATTAGCATATATTATCTCTGAATTAGGATTTATCCAATATTTGCTAATATGCATTGAAAGAGGGGAAGATAATGTGCCACAATAATTTTAAATGTACATTTATTCCCTTACATTGAAAATGACATCTTCTTTGTTTTCGAAAAAATTATGGATGAGAAAAATGTTTTTTTATTTTTTTAAATGTCTAATTGTGTATTACCACTCGACACAATTTAAACAATGATCTATATGTAGCATTATTGAATGTGTCAAGCTTTTGTATTTATTATTTATGTTGCTTATTTAAAAATACGAGAGACAAATAAGCCTTTTTATGGATTCCCAATAGATTTTTTAGATGGATACCATTATCAAATATGAGATTTTCCAATCAATAGAAGTTTGAGGACAAAAAAAAGTTGAGGACTCATAAGTCGTAAGTACGAATATGAGCAAAGATTGAGAACATTCATTATTATTGAAAATTATACAATAAATAAGAACGATATTTGAACAATCATGTCTTATATATATTGAATAATAATTGATTGTTGTTCAAAATTGTACAATACCTTTGTATTTATAGACAAAATTATTCACCAATCCTATTAATATAAGAAAACTAAATTCTATAAAAAATAAATTAAAATCATAATCTAAAAGAAGTTAGAAATCATATTCCAATTAATAAAGTAAAGAAAACGCTATTCAAAATAAAATATTAGAATAAAAAGATAAATTTGATTATAGATAGAAATCTTATTATAAATATTTAACTTTTATCCTATTTACAATAGGATTTCCTATATCAATCTCTCATACTTTAAAAAACTTGTCCTTGAGTTTTGTTGGAAAAAAAAAAAAACATTGATAATTTGTGTGTATTTGAACTTAGCTAGGACTCGAGAAAATTCTCTGACCACATGTTGCCGTATTCTATACTTGCTGAAACTACCAACATTTATAGCAGTTAAAGTCTGCAAAAAAATTTCAACTTGTTTTTCCATGAGCTCGCAATTCCTTTCAAAACTCAAGGTAGTTAGCCTCAACGTACATCACATTATTTGTCTAAATTGAATGCTCAACAAACTTAATTAATATTACTCTTTCTTATGGTACAAAATTAGGTAACAATCTTAATCTATCTTAAAATATATTGTTATGGGATTATGGTTGTTTTTTCACGTGTCTCTTCAAAGTTGAAATAATGATTATCATCGCTTTAACATTATATAGTTTATTTAAATACTGTTTTACATTTATAAATACAATGTTTCCAACATATTATATCAACAAGATAACCAAAAAATGACTCCAAAATATACATAAAGATGAAGATAATAAACTCATTAATTTCTAATCTAAAAGCCTAAACATCTAAAGAGGGCCCTGATAAGTGCACGGAAGTGTACTTTAAACACCAAATTACTACGCTAAAAAGCCAAAAAAGTGAATAAAAATCATAGGAATTAATTCACGTTCTTGAAGAATTGTTCTATTTACATTAAGAAAATTTCTAATTCATTTCACGTGTTTAATTTCAAGTTTTTATGCAAATGAAGAATGGATTTCCACATTAAAAAAAAAAAAAAAAATGGCTGTGGGTGCCGGTCTCGAAATAAGGGAATTCTCAGCCTTTTTGGACTTTTTTCTGACCAATTCAAATTCAAATCTTATGGGGACTTTAAAAGGTAGAGAAAGACAACCTTAAACGACTTCTGCAAAAATTGTGCAATGTGGTTTTTCTTGGCCCAATTTATTTAAAGATTCTAATGTCTATTGTAGATCTTGTGAGATGTGCCAAAAACTTGGTGCTTTGTCTTGGCGTAATATGATGCCTTTGAACCCCATTTTAGAGATAGAAATATTTGATTGTTCGGGAATTGACTTTATGAGACATTTTCACCTTCCTTTGATTACTTATATATTATTGTGGCAATATACTTCGTGACTAAATGGGTAGGGGCAGCATCTTGTAAGGCCAATTATAATAAAATGGTTGTTAAATTTCTTAAAGAGAATGTCTTGTCTAGGTTTGGTACACCGCGAGTTATTATTAGTGACTGAGGCATGCAATTTTGCAACAGTTCAGTTGAAGCACTAACGAAAAAGTATGGTATTGTTCATAAAATTTCTACTTCTTATCACACCAAACTAGTGGACATGTAAAATTGGCTAATAGGAAAATTAAACAAATTTTGGAGAAAACGATGAACTTCAATCGTAAAGATTGGTCTTTAAGACTAAGTGATGCACTTTGTGCTTACTGTACAACTTTTAAGACCTCCTTAGGGATGTCACTTTATAGACTTATTTTTGGAAAGTCTTGTCATTTGCTTGTAGAGCTTGAGCATCGAGCCTATTGGGTCATCAAACATTTTAACTTTGATTTAGAAGATTGGAAGTAAGCTTAGCAAAAATATAAACATTATTAATTACATTTTTTAATCTTTATAAAAATGAAAATAAGTCTATTTTTATGGGACGTTAAACATAATGAGTGATAAATAAATTATAATTTATGAATTTATTAAATATGTTCTTGAAAAATGAAGTTTGACCAATTTATAAACGATTTGTAAATTTGTCAAATGGAATGTGCATGTTTTTTTATTTGACTGTGGGCTACAATTTAAAATTGACTGTCTTTTGATGAAATTTATTTGAATTCGGGTTGTTTCCAACTTTATGCATCCTTAAAAATCAATGAGTTCGTTCGTTGTACTTGTTCATATTCAAGGATCTCTATTATTTTCCCAAATAAACTCTAACTACTTGATTCTACATATCATAAAGTTAAGGAGTTGTTTGACAAAGTTTTCGATAAAAATTAGTAAATTTTAATAAAATTTGATGACATGTATAATTAAAACGTTCATAAAAAAATATGGGTATTATGAATTATATAATTAATTATTGATTTTGATGTATCAACCTTTTAAATTATTTCAAAAAAGGAATAATTCTCAAAGATACGATTCGGCCTTGTTTGATCCGCATTATTATCTCATTAAAATGAAAAATATGACCGTTATTCATCAAATCAACATTTAAATTCAAATTTTTTTATCTCTTATGTGGGCCCCAATAACGGCTATATTTTTCATTCTCATTCTATAATAATTTGGCATAAACAGGAGCTCAAGTGTGAAATATTGATGAATAATGCCAGAGGCCATATAGGCCCCTCACAAAGCGAGTGGGCCCCACCCAAGTATTAAAAAACAAAAAGGGTGGGGTCCACCCTTTGTGAAGGGCCGTGTGAAGTAATGTCTTGTACTCAATATTGACAGAACAATTAATTAAAATGCTAACGCGTGAACTCGGAAACGAGGAATTTCCAGGAAGGGACTTCCATTCTACACTGAATATGGTCTTAAATCCCTGCAAGTCTCGATTATGATGGATTTTGTACCAACCCCCACGACCCACAGGTCACAGTCCATACTAATGCAAGTATTAATGGATTTTATTTTTATTTTTTATTATAAGATTTTAATTCAATTAAATTTTATCATAATATCGATCGTCAAACAAATATGTAAATGGTGATGTACATGTAATACAATCACCAACTAATCCATAGAGTGGTATTAGGGTGAAATAAGCGTGGGCAGCCAATCAAAATCTTTTTTATTTCAAATAAAATATCTTAGGGTCTGTCTGGTTTTGCTTTTGGCCAAATTTAAATTCCTTTCCTGACCGTTAGTGGGGTTTGCACCACTCATGACTGGTCAATTGTTGCGGCTAAAGTGATGTGCAACGATATGAATTACAATTCTTTTGGTCATTTTAATGGCTACCAGACACAGCCTTAATATATTCGTTTTTATTTTTTATTTTTATTTTTGAATAATTAAGCTTTGTACTTGTCTTTTAGGAATCTCCTCCCTCAAGAGCAGCCGAGATTTCAATTTATCATACTATATTAAAAAAGACACTTTGTAATTAATGTAAATACAATAGTAACTAATGATATGTTGTTGTTCATTTTCCCAATTTGCAGTCATTCAGTCCTCCAATTTTTACGTTTCCACATCATTTTCCTCCAATCTGCTATAAAAACGACGTTGTATCAGACTTTGAATTGCGTTATTCTTTCTTCTCGTTTATAAACTCATATATTTAGAATTTTCAAAGAACCATAGAATTGCAAAAGGAATATCAACAAGGTTCGTTTCTATTTAGAAGAATTTGGTTTTAACTTCTCTGTAATGGAAGACAAATTGGAAATTGGTTCCAAAACAGAATGGCAAGATGTAAAACTGAGCAATTGTAGAGAAAGTATGCAGTTGTTAAGAGACATTTTGAATAAACAAAAAATGATGTTCTACAAACTGAAAATCAGAAACTTGTCTACTATGTCGAACTTATACATGGCCAAGATGAATACTTGTATATACTCATTAATTTAAGCTATGTAGACACTATTTTATGTTTGAGCGAGTCTTGAATTTGATTTTCTTTTTCCAAAAAGAGTAAATAAATAAACAAAGGTCTAAAGAGAGTTAAAAACTCAATATTTGATAAGCATTTAAACCCAAATAAAATATCAATAAATGAAAACACTAACTGTGTTTGTATGCGTGTGAGAGTGAGATATAGCTCAAGTGCAGATGAAGTACTGAAAATTAACAAAATTTTCATAATTTATTTGTTGTTGTTATGCAAATGGGTTGCCGCTCGTTGGAAGAAATGAAGAAGAATAAAGACCATAGACCGTTTTAATGTGTTGAGGTCAAGAAAAAAAAGGAAGTTGAACTCTGCGCCAAGCGGAGACTTTCTCTGTGCTGCGCGGATCTGGTCTTTGTGCTGCGCGAAGACATGGTCGTTGTCTCCACTCAAAGCGGAGACTGTACTCCGCACATCATGGAGGTGTATTTCGTGTACTTTGCAGAGTGTGACTCCATGCTGCATTTTGCTACAAAAAAAAAAAAAAAAAAATTCTTTCGGAGGAATTGTCCCCAAACCTCCATGAGGAGCGCTGCTCCCGCGACCTGACTGGGCATGTCGATCCCCGCCTTTAGGGGCATTGCCTTGAGCCCCCGCTGCCCCTTGACCCCCAACCTGGACAGGTCGATCCTCGTTTCAAAACGTCAGACCATTTGCATAACAACAACAAATAGATAAATAAATTAAGAAAAAATTGTTAATTTTTGGTACCTCATCTGCACTTGATCTATCTATCTCACATACACATAAACACAATTAGTGTTTTCGTTGATTGACATTTCATTTGGGTTTAAATACTTAACAAATATTGAGTTTTTGATCCACTTTAGCCATTTGTTTATTTATTTACTTTTCTTGGAGAACGAGATAAAATTAAATTAAATTCAAGACTCGTTCAAATATAAAACAGTGTTTGTATAGTTTCAATTAATGAATATATACAATTATTACATCTTGCCCTTCTGTTTTGGAACCAATTTTCAATTTGTCTTCCGTTACAAAGAAGATAAAATCATGTTCTTCAAAATAGAAACAGAGGTTGTGAACCTCCTTTTACAACTTATTTGCTGTACATTTTCATTTTTCAATGCATGTTTTATTATTTAATGAATCAAATATTTTTTACTCATGTAAACATGCAATCTTTATATATGTCAAACGTTTGATGTTTTCAATTTTATTTTTGGTGAGTTTCTCTGTGCAGTAATATCAGCTTTTGAAATAATCGCTTTGTGAAATGGAGTATTAGCGATGCAATAATATGTTCCCAAAACTTTGAATAATTCAATAAATCTAAAACTACTTTTTTCTCTTTAATATCTACAATTTCTACATTAATAAAACACATAACAAATTCAAAATTTATGCAACGCACGTGTCAACGACTAGTTTATCAGTAAAACTGGTTTATTTTTATTTTTATTAAAATCAAACTCGTATTTAGGGTTATCAATGAATTGGATTTTGATCAGAATTCGATACAATTAATGGGAGATATATTTAGAGTCTTAATCCGATCAAGATCCGAATCCGATAACAACTCGATTCGATTTGTTACAAATAGTTGAATCGGTTAAATATTTTTTTATGGCATATTATGTCACTAAAATAAATAAATTTATAATAAAAAAACAATCAAATTCAAAATATATAAGAAAAACATGAAAGTCATTGCACATGTACATTATTCTAAAAAGCGTAATGCGTGACGAGAAGTAGAGGTTTCGGGTTAGACGAGTTTAAACGAAGCCTAAAAGTAAAAAAATGTAAAGATGCATTTCGTTATTTTAATATTATTTAAAAATTTAATCAATCTAGAAATTATTTAATATACATACAAATTATATCACCAAATACAATTTTAAGAGCTTAAGAAAATAAATATAATTGACAAATATGATATAGTATAATAATGCTAATTGAAATATTTGAAGATTTTTAAATTTTTATTTATTTGTAAAGATAGAAAAATGATTAATTTAATAAAATATACAAAAATTATTTATATAATAGTACAATACATTACAATCAAATCAAATTAGAGATGGCAAAAAAATTTGCCCTGCCCCGACGGGCTGCCCCGCCTCGGGTCTCGGGGCGGGGCGGGCCGAGGGTGCCCCGCCCCGTTTAGTAAAAAAAAAATAATAATAAAAAATTGAACGTTGTTTATTTAATTTTGGACATTGTTCGTTTTCATTATTTAGTTTAGATATTGATGTAATTATTTAAAATATTATTTGCTTTGGATTATAAAATTTTGAATTGTATTTACTTGGAAATTTTTGGTTTTATAAAAAAAAAAAAAAAAAACTAAATGGGACATTAAACGGGGCAAAAATCTGCCCCGCCCCGCCCCCACCCCGCCCCGTCAAAGGTGGGGCGGGGCGAGGGTGCCCCGCCCCGTTGCCATCACTAAATCAAATGTACAATACATTACAACCAAATCAAATGATTCTTATCCAAACAAAATGTTTTGATGTTCTCTACAAATAAGTGGTTCAATAAATGGGTAAGCAACTTTTTTTACATTTTAATCCAATTGGTTAAAAATTAAAAAAGTTGAATTTATAATTATTAAACGGTTTAAGAATTGTAAAAAATTGGGAAAAAAAAGTTAGTTTCAACAAAAAAAAAAAGTATTGGAAGAGAATCATTTTGAATGCTTAGCTTTAATTTTTTCTTTTCTAAACTTCAAAAGGACAATATCATCATTTTACTTAATTTTATCATATTTTTGGATGAAAATCGTCATTAGGGATCAAGTCTGCTTATTTCTCACACACTGGGACAAAATCTAGACAAAAAAAGGTTAGATACAATATTGCTTCTTTAGGCAAATATTAGGGACAAAATAATCAATAGATAGTAATGTAAAATTGATTTAAATCTCAAGAGAGGTTGATTGAGGTGAAATATGGATGGAAGACGTGCAGTGACACTTAGAGGTGGACAAAATGTCCAGACCAAACCAAATCAAATAAGAACCGAATCAAACCAAGCGGTTCAATTCGGTTCTACGAAAAAAATTAATAGTTTTGGTTCGTCAAACAAAAAACCATTTGGTTATAGTTTTTATTCGGTTCTGATTCTAGAACCAAGAACCAAACTTAATTCATAATTTTATTTTTTGTATGAATTTGATTTTATATTAATTGAAGCCAGCCACGTAGTCATTATTTTGGTACAGTTCATAAAACGTGTTTAGCCCATTAATTTAAATTGCATTTAATATTTGTGTTTAAACATCACTTCAATGCATTATTTCAAATTCAAACCCTCAAAGTCCCTGGACGTCTTCCTAAATTCCCAATCCCTCAAGCCTCAACAACGCAATTTTTCTATACGAAAACTCGAACTTTGTCGTCACCAATTTACCGTTCCTCCAAGCCATCAAGGATAATGTATAAAAAATATCATAATATATTAGACATCTTTTTTTTTTCATAGTTTTTTGTGCAACTCAAGGCATAATTTGCATTGAGGAAACGAAGTTCTATGAAGAAATTGAATCTGGTAAAATTTATTTTGAAAAATATTATTACCTTACATCTTATTAATTGTAAATGGTTTTAATTTATTTTTGTTTGTTTTAATTGTATATTTTGAATTATGTTTGTAGAGTTTCTCAAAGTTACAACATAAGTAATGAATAATTAAATGGTTAATGGTTATCTAATGGTAAGGACTAAGTTGCCTGGCTTGGTCATTTTGTCACCATCACTGTCTATTAGTTTCAAGTTTTAACTTTATATTTCAGTTTTATTTTTCTCATGTAGGTCTAACGACTTCATGTAAAAGAATTGATTGGACGTAGGATGAAAATAGAACTCGATATTATTAACTTCTCGCAAGGACTCATTTGTTTATATTTTGTTTGTTAGTTTGGACTTTTATGATCTTGATTATTGATAATTTGAACTTGCTAAATGTTTGATGCTTATATTTTTTATTTAAGTATATATTAGTAACTTATGAATGTGATGCAAATCTGAAAATTTAAGTAATAGTACTAGAATCATACCAAATCGAAAACCAAATGGTTCGGTTCCACATCTTTAAAAAAAAACTATTTGATTCCAATATCAAGAAAAATCATTGATTCATGGTTCAGTTAGATTCTCTTGGAATCAGAACCAAATGGAATCACGTCCAGCCCTAAACTGACACTGGAAGTAAAATGAAAGACGGCAACTAAAATCAACATCGAAATGTATTTTCCCGGAAGGAATATCCTATGTTATTTTGTTTGTTAGCAATGGATTTGAACTTAAATTCAAGCCATATTTATTTGTGAGGACTTTGTACAAAATTGACCACTCCGCACCCCCAACCCCCTCATTCCAAGCACATGGATAAACCAACCGGTCCAACACATAGCATAGGAGCAGCAGCATGAAATAATAAACTAAGCGGTTAAAGTCTCGTTGATTTCAAATAAATATTGCAACTTTTAGTTCTTATTGATTGCTATTAATGCCAGAAATTCGGGTTTCACAGTCATTAATTCACGAATGAACATCGAGAATTCATACTGAATTATTGAAAATATCAAGTACCGACAATGGAAGAAAATGAAATTTTTTTATTAGACCCTCTTTGATTTGTTAAATTTTTCATGGAAAATGAAAAATATTTTCCCACTTCCCACTTTTGTGCCGTTTGATGGCACGAATTGTTTCCCACCCATCCCCCCCACGCACTCTTTTTCCATGTTTTTAGGGAATTCATTTTCCCATCTTTTTTCAGGCCAATTTTTTTTTTTTTTTTTTTTTTGGCAATGGAAATAAATTCAATAATCAATTGTAAAAATAAAATCTCACATTAATAGACAATTTTCATGTAAAACGAACACTACCATTTGATGAAAAAATAGTTTTCGAGCAAATTTTGTTTTTTGTTTTTTTAACTTTTTGGCGATGATAACAAATTTCATAACCAATTCTAAAAAAAAAAAAATCACTGTAATGAACAATTTACATGTAAAATGAAGTCAAACATGAACAAAAAGATCCAAAGTTTTAAAAATTTTCTGAGTGAAAAATTATACCAATCAAACACACTTAATTAACAATTTCCTGTAAAACAAGTTATAGGTAATTGTTTTCCCTATAATTCATTTTCTTTCCACCCTAGCAATCAAACGGGCCCTTAGTTTTTTTTCCCTTCATCTTTGATCAATAAATAAACGACAAACATATAAATTTAGACTAAGAGATAAAATTTCACGTAAAATGGAAATTTAGACTAAGTTGAATAAAAATGGAAATATAGACTAAGTTATTAAAAACGTAAAATTAATAAAATGAAGTTTTAAGAGATTAAACTTCACATCGAATAAATATGAAAATATAGACTAAGTTATAAGGGTTTTGAATATTTCTCTTATACTATTGACATTTTAAGATAAAATGTTAAGTTTTAATATGGTATCAGAGTTAATTAAATTCTAACGAGTAATTCTATTCGACTTAGATTCGCTCCGCTCAAACGAGCCACCATTTTGAAGGGGAACGTTAAAGGATAAAATTTCACATCTTACAAGGATGAAAACATAGACCAACTTATGAAGGTTTAGATTACTCCTCTTATTAAAATCGACATTTTAAAATGAAATCTCAAGTTTGAAGTTTCTTATCTTATCATAAAAAAGATAGAATTACTATACTTGTACATTATGAATTCATGATGTGTAAAAATCGAGATTATTGATTGTTTTAAGTATTGTTAAAATCAATGGAAAAATTGTGTGCAACATCTTGAAGTGTAAACAAAGTTGTCAATCATGATGTAAGTGTAGGAAAACTAAAATATATATACACACAGATGAATTTATTATTAGTATTGGGTTGGGACCATATGGAAAGGTAAGATATGAAGGAAACAGATTCCCACAACACTAGATGACAAGCAGAATTAAAGTCAGACTAAATACGACAAATCACGTAGGTAGTTTTGTATAGAGAGAAGTAGTGACGTAGATAACAGATCATGTGACCACTGTCGCATGACAAATGAAATACGCATGAGCTGTTAAAAGAAGTCGATGACAAATAATTTTGGGTCCATTTGGTGATATATGGAACGTACGATATGAAGAAGACATAACATTAAATAATTGCTTTTCGTACGTGATGTGATCAATTATGGAATCATCTCGAGCACGATGACTCCCCAAGGGCCCTCTTCATCAATTGAGGACCTTAGTCCTCGGGCATGTGTGGTCCTCGAGGTAGCCTGAAGACAGGCTACACAAATCGCCTAAAAAAAGATGTTGATACCAAAAATCGTACATGTTGATCCCGATGTTGACGACTGAGCACGAGCACGAGCAAGGTCCTCCGGTACCTGAAACAAAGGCAACGAGGTGTGTCCTCGTCGCCCCTCCGATGCTTAAGTCAGAGAGAGATTTTGAGAAAAGATATGTGCTTGTAAAATTATGTGAATGAAAGAACATACCTGAAAAATGATCCAAGGCTCCATATTTATAGAGCTAGGTAGTAGTGGACTCCTGGTAGGACTCATCACCTTATTTTTAGGAATTATTGTTGGGATGAGTGTTGGATTGTGACTAGAAGTCTAATTCTTCCTGATTTGAAGTGTTCCTCAATGTAAGACTCCTTTAGGACCTATGATTCCTCAATTGAGGTAATTGGATAGGGTTAGAGTCCTTTCAGGATAAAGACTAGCAACTCTCGATCACGGAGCACTTCGAGGATTTGGCTAAGGCAAAATCCTGAGCACATATCCTCGAGGACTACTAAAGTGATTTTGGAGACATTCTGGAGGGTCCATCCTCGAGGTATCTCGAGGACTATACAAGCTCGAGGACCCGGGTCCTATAATCGAAAAGGGAGAACCATGATAGTCCTCATGCTCGAGGTATCCATAATAATGACCACATCAAAAGACATTAGCACTCCTCGGGGGTGAGTCGTGCTTGGGAAATTTACTTGGTCAATATTAGGACACCCCATCATCAGGCGTCAAGTCCTAGTCCGAAGAAGACTCTGGCTCTATCCAATCACCCAACCAAGGAATCCTAGGTCATAAAGGAGTCTTATATTTGGTAACACTTCAAACAAGATAAGTTTAGACTCCAACTTATGTTCCAATACATATTCCTACAAACAATCCTGAAAACAAGGAAATAAATCCTACTTGGACTAGACTACCTACTCTTGGAGATATTACACCGATAAATGTACACGTTATATTCAAATCAATACGTACCGTGTTATACTCGTGAAATCGAAATAGAATTCGACTTACCGAAATCTGATTTGAGAAGATAAAATAGTAATTTACCGACTTCGAATATAATAATATGGATTCTTCACTTCCCAATATGAGTGAACGCACGTTGTTCTTCAATTCAAACCTTAGCATGAAATCAAAAGAATATTAGTTACTTTCCGAAATCAGAATACTAAATTAGAATGAAATTGGAAAAAGAAAGAGGAGATGCAAGTGATGCGATCGGTCGAGGCAAGTGTTTGACACTTTGTCCTTAAGATGAATTTGCCCCGCATCGGTGCTAACGGTTTCTTGACAATCATCTCCCAAGATACAACGACCACGTCTAGCCATATGAGCACTCCAAATGACTTAGACCAATGAACTAGAACGGAGTTCCCTCTCTACCATAACCATGATTTTGATGCAAGAAATAATCACTTCTACAAAGTGTTTTATGCAAAACTAAAGTAAAATATGAAATGGAATGATATGGAACTATCAATTGAATTTGCTCCACTTCTCATTATTCCATATCAAATTCAAACATGTGGGATCCCTTATATAGTAGTTGGAACATCCATACCAAGAGACACATCTCTTAGAATTTATATCTCTTCATAAAGAGATACAATTACATCTCTACATAAAGAGACAATTATTGAAAAATAATGCCAAAAGTCATGATCTCCAAGAGTCATGATCCATATGAAAAGACACATCTTTTCATCTAAATATTTTCTAGAATATTTCACAATATTCCATATAATTTTTCAATAATTCAAAATTTGACTTAATTTCTCATTCACCAAATAACATATTTCCAACACCTACCACTATATATCTCATTCTCATTCATTATTCATGTACTTTTTACATATATTTTCCAGCATATATATTATATCTCTAACTTAAGCATCGGAAGGGCGACGAGGTCAAACCTCGGCGTCTTTGTTTCAGGTACCGAAAGATTTCGTTCGTACTCGTTCTCAGTCGTCAAGCTCGAAAAATCAACATGTACGATTTGTGGTAACATCAATACCTAAACTCAACTTGATTGGAAGCAGTAAAGCTCCTTGTTCGTTAATTTTTTTCCTTGCTTATTTGCAATTATTAATTTTACGACAAATCTATTTGTACCTAATATGTTACATAATTTTTGATCGAATTAACAAGTGGTGGCCTCTTATTGGGGGGGGGGGGGACACCTGGGCCTACAAGCGCCACTCCAATAGAGGCCAAGGGCCACTACTTGTCAATTCAGTCAAAAATTATGTAATTTGTTAGGTACATATAGCATAACCCTTAATTTATGATGACTAAATTGGGCATATAGACACTTTCATTAGTTTATGATGTTACCAAAATTCGTATCTGGGTCAACCCGAACCGAATGGAAGAACTCCGCGTGGTCTGATCTCCAATACTTGAAACAAAGGCATCGAGGTGCGTCATCGTCGCCCCTCCGATACTTTATACTGAATTCTTAAAAAACATACCTGGGTAATGAGGATGTGATACATATTTATAGAGGCTAGTGGTTGAGTCCTAGATGGACCGATATTCCCTTATGGGAGATGTTTGTGTTGTACCAGAATTGCATTATTTTGAGATAAGGCGAATGTTATGTTAAGTTGGGAGTTTAATGGTTAAGTTGGACTAATATTTTATGGTCACGTGTGGTTGGGGGGGGGGGGGGATCACGTGAGGTGGGGACCTCGAGGTCGATGACGTCGCAAGACGCGAACCTCGAGCTCAGCGGCCTATCTTATTGGGCTGATTCAGTAGGCCCAAGGTCGAGATCGGGTATGATCTCATCAGTTTACTATTTTACTTCCCTCTTTTTGGAATATTTTTTTAAAGTGAGAATTTAATTGGGACTGCTATTTCTTTTCTTTAGGCAATATTTATTTTTTATTCATAGGAAATTGGTGTAAATGATCCCAAATCTTTACTCATCTAGTAATTTTTGTCTAAACCTTTAAATCTTGATGCAAATGGTCCCAAACCTCTGCATTTAGTCCTTTTGATGGATTCTGTCCAAGAAGATCGTTAGCTTTTGTTAGGAAAATTTATGCACAATATTTATATTTGATATTAATACTTTACGTGCATAAAATTGGACAAAATTTTGACTTATAAAAATCAAATATTTAAAAAATAGAAATATAGAAAGAAGAAATGCATGAATATGAACTATGTCAATGCAAGAGTTGACTCTTTCTCCTTAAGACTAGAGTGCTCGGCACAAGTGCTAATGATCTATCATCACTCTCTTCCAATACACAACAACCACATCTCATAATAAGAGCACTCTAAATTACTTTGACTTGATGTTTTGAACTCTCTTTACATGAAATCGATTCCACATAAATGTAGAAATTTCTAAGGTGAAAATGCACAAATTTGAGAGAATGAAATGAGTTGACAGAATTTCCAAACAATAAGGGTTTGTTTGATTGCAAAAGAGGAAAATTGGTGGAAAGAAAATATTTTACAGGGAATTGAATTTTCTAGAAATCGTTTTACTGAAAATTGTAATTAATTGTGTTTGGTTGATATATTTTTCCACCTGGAAAATGTTGAAAGTTTGGTTTCATTTTTTTTTTTTTTATGAAAATTGTCCATTAAAGTGATACTTTTTTCTACAATTGAGTCTAGAATTTGTTTCAATTAAAAAAAAAAAATCAAACTGACTACCATTCGTTTGACTTTTTTTTCATGGAAATTATCAATAAAAGTGATAATTTCTTTTTATCATCGTGTCTAGATTTTTTTTCTAATTGCAAAAAAAAAAAAAAAAAAAAAAAAGAACCTAAAAAATCAAAACCAACCAAAACAACAAGGATTCTTTTTCTTCGAAAAGCTGGAAAATGTGGAAAGGTGGAAAAAAATTTCTATATGTGCAAAAGCTGGAAAATATTTTTCATGAAAAATCTTGTCTATCAAACGGGACCTAAGATCAATTATTAGTCCTTTAAAAGTTGTAATTAATATTGTATTGGGTCCATAGTGGGGATATATGGGAAGGTAATATATTCGTGCAGGACTTGATTGTGGCTCAAAGTCAAATTGAATATGATCCTTTCACACTTGGTGTTTTTGTTCTTGTTCACATTCAATAAGTGTAGATATCAACCGTCCAAAATAAAAATATTTAACAAGAGAAAACATCTAAGTCATGTGAAATATCTCTGAGCTGTTAAGAGAAGTAGGTAACAAATAATTCTGGGTCCATTTTGGCGTTCCTTGCATAGAAAGAAAACACGAACTTTAGTACGTAAACTCAACTTGATTGGGACCAGTGATAACTCTTGTTCGGTCCCAGTCCTTTACTCCTTTTCCTGTTTTTTGAATAGTGATTGATGGAAGAATATGTGGTTAAAAAGTAATGAGAATTTTTGGGTTTATATGTAATATTATTTTATTTGGAGAATGTGTGGTTAAAAATGAGTACTGTAGAAAAATGAGAATGAGAAAATGGGTGTCAAACATGGGCTAAAAAATATTTTTTTTCCCTCTCATTTTCAATAACACATTTTTCAATAAAATAATATTACATGCATCCAAAAAAAACTTTTCCTTCATTTTTACTATTTTACTTCCCTCTATTTGGAATTATTTTAAGTGAAAAATCGTTCTATCATTTCGTTTCTTTAGGCAAGGTTTACTAGTTATTAAATAAATATTGATATGAATTATTCCAAACCTTTGCATATCTCGCATTTTTCGACTAAATATTTAAATGTTGGTGCAAATGATCTCAAAACTTTGCATTCTTAGCACATTTGTCATTTTGGATGGATTCTCTCAAAAAGACCGTTAGATTTTGTTAGGAAAATTGGCGCATAACATTTATATTTCGATGATTAGACTTTTACGTACACAAAGTAGGATAAAATATTGACTTACTGAAATCAAATATCTAAAAAGTAGAAATGTAGAAAGAAGAAATGCATGAGCATGATCTCAATCGATGTAAGAATTTGACGATAATGTTCCGCACATGTGCTAACAATGTATCGATACTCATTTTTCAAGATACGATGATCACATCTTATAATAGAAACACTCTAAATTACTTGGACCATTGAACCTAATGTTGTTTTGAACTTTTTTTTTTTTTTACATGAAACCAATCCAATATAAATATAGAAAATTATGAAGTGGAAATGCAAAAAATATGATAAATTGCGAGAATTAAATGTATTTACTAAGTTTCTAAAGACGTTGGTATCTATTTATAGCCCTTCAAAAGTTTTGTCTCAAAAGACAAACTTCACGAAAAGGTGAGGATTAAGTAAAATTAAAATGTGGTGCAGTTAAAAAGGCTAAATATAGTAATTTTTAATAATTATGAAAGGTAACCTTTACACATTATCACATATATATCTCAAACTTTTTTAATTAATATAAGTTATTCCTTATTATGGTATTTCTCCAAAATTTTCTTTAAAATATAGTAAAAAGACTCATGTTTCATTATATATTTTTAAATAAGCAAAACAAAAATTAATGTAAAAGCGATTAAATATTTAACCCTCGTTTTAAAGCACGTTAATAATATTTTTGAATGAAAATCATGATTACATACAAGATTTTTTGACAAATGAAATGTTAAAAATAAGAATGTGGAGAAAAGGTTAAGGATATCATAGTGTAATTTAATTATGGTGTAAATAAAATTGCCCAATAAAAACCAACAAAAAGTGGGCTTACGTTTAGCACTCCTTATTGGATCGGCTGACTTTTGGCCCAGTCCAATGAATTTCTAAGTTGAACAAATTATGAGGAATGAGTGGCAGTGTGACACAAAGAATGCTAAAATGAGAGAGCTTTAACAATTTACAACTTCTTTATACTTTCAGTTTTACTGTCACCTTTTGGCATTTTAGCGTATTTGAAGCAGACTTAGATTAAATTTATTACTTGCTATCAAGGTCTTGATTCTGGAGTATAGAGAATTAGATATGACTAGGGATGGATATGGTTCCTTTTTGAATCCTTCCCGAAACGGAACTTGACCTACTAGGTTAGGTTTGGGCTATGCCCGAATTCAAGTATAGAAATTTGGGCTACTTATAGAAATACTCTTAATTTTGGGGTGCTTTTGAAAAATCGTTATAGACATGGAGGCTAGGAAAACCCCTGCTTATTAGACATTGTGCAAAACCCTCCATACGTATTGGAAATAGCAGAAAATGTCCCCTTTTGAAACCTTCGTGCAAAAGACCTCTTGTCTCATGTTCCGCTAGTTCTGCCATTAAATCTTTAAAAATAGGGAAAAATGAAAAAAAATAGATAGGATAAAACCCCTATTTATTAGACATGGTACGCAAAACCCTCGTCACCTATTGGAATTGGCGAAATACCCCATTGTCATCTATTTTATCAATAAAAATATTGAAATGATGAATTACCTCATATTTAAATAAATAAAAAGAATTAATTGCAACTATAGCCCCAATTTTTTTTCTAAAAAGTACAAACAAGTTTCAAATAAATACTTAAAAATTTAAAATAAAAAATAAAAAAAACTCAATTTATCTTCCTCCCTACCCCTACTTCCCATCATCACTCATTAACGACCATTGCTACCGCCACCACCAAAAAATGATTTGGCATTACCATATCAATTAAAATATTTTTACAAGAAAAGCCACTAATATTACTTGAACTACTTTCCCTAGTTGTACATGGATCAATCGAAACAAGGCTTATGGACTCTGCCACATCAAAAACTAAATATTAGAAGAATTAGAACTCGACAAAGAAGAATTTTTCCCACTAGAGATTCCAAAAAATCCCATCTAACAATTTCCATAAACCCACCTTTTCCACATTTTAAAGGAATAAAATTCCAAACAAAGATTCGATTTTTCCTACCAATAGTTGTAGGGTCAAAATTCAAGGATTCCACACTTTGAATTTTGACCCTACCTTCTTACATGAGCAATAATTCTACAATCAAATGCAATTGCTTTCAATAGTTGTGGGGTCAAGGTTCCGATGATGAGGGTGGAGTGGTTTAAGGGTTTTATATTTTGAGGCTAGGGTCTCTTTTAGATGTGGCATCAGAGGGTTTTGGGTGTTGAATTGGACCGAAAGGTTGACGGAACTTTGGGCATGGAATTGGGATGTTGGGACTAAGGGTGAATGCACCGGTGTGGGGCTGAGAACGTTGAATTAGATCGTAGATTTTCAGAATTTTGGTAGTTTCTTCTTCCATTTTGCCAGTCCCAAATTATTAACTGATGTGGTGATGCCATATTTTTTTAGTGGTGGCGCCGGCGATGACGAATGGTAGTGGTGGAAAGAATGGCTAGGGAGGAAGATAATTAATTTTTTTATTTTTAGCCTCTATTTGTTTCTCATTAAAAACCCATAAAAATGAAAAATATGATCGTTATCCATCAATTTTGAATTTCTATATCTTGTGTGGGGCCCAATAATGACTATATTTTTCATTCTCATTCTACATTAATGAGAATCAAACGGAACCTTAATTTTAAAAATTTAAGTATTTATTTAAACTCATTTGTGTTTTTTTTTAAAAAAAATCGAGACTATAGCTGCAATTAGTTATTTATTTATTTTATTTAAATTTGAAAGTATGTTCATCATTTCCAATAATTTTATTGATAAAATAGACAGTAGGGGGATATTTCACCAATTCCAATAAGTGAGAGGTTTTGTGTATCGTGTCTAATAGGTGTGCTCTGTGTGTGTGTGTGTATATATATATATATGTATATATATATTCATTTTTCCTCTATTTATTGGAATTTAATGACATAACTGATATATATGAAATTTCATCTTTAGGTTAATAATTTTTAGTTAGTATACATTAAAATTCAGATTTGTATAATCTGGATTGAGTTAATATATACATTAAAAATCAAAAAATTAATTCAAGTGATGCGTATAAGGTGTTTGTGAAAATGAAAATATGTCGTAGTGTATTTCATTTGAATTCTTTTGGAGCAATTAAATAGATGTATACATGTTTTTTTTTTAAATTTAAATATGAATAAGAATTCAAACCTTATTTTAAATTAAAAAGTGACATGATGTAATGAATTGTATTGAATTAATATATGTGAAAAATCAAAATTTGTTAAATTCAATTTATGCATGCAACGTGTTTATGAAAATAAGTGAGAAAAGTGACTTTCTTTGTTACTTTTTTCTAAAAACGTTTCATTCTATTTTATTAAATTCATTAGGATCAATTAAATAGATGTATACATGTGTGTTTGTGAAAAATTTAAACATGACCATGAATTGGAACCTTGATTTGCATTAAAAAGTGACATGTTGAGACATTTTATTTGTAGTTTGCATATAAATTAAGAAGCTAAAACTTGAAAGTTACATTTACTATACTTTTTTTTCTAAAAAGGTCACAATATATCTCATTTGATTTTTTTAGAATCGAAGAGATGCATGCATGTGTATTCGTGAAAATTTAAATATGAATATAAATTCAAACATTGATTCTCATTAAAAAGTGATATGATGTAACACTTTACTTGTATTTTTTTTTTTTGCATGAGTTAATTTGCTGAAAATTAAAAGTGATACTTGTCATTTGTTAAAATAACGTCTCACATTATTTCATTCGTAATTTTTTTTTATCGATATAGATAAAATTAATGTTTTCATTTATTATGGAGCCAAATGAGGACAAGACAACCGATATAAAAGTGACAAAATGATTGAAATTATTATTGCCATAGAATGCACAAACAACAATCTTTGTTAAAACGTAAGTGTTACATTTTTGTTAAAAAAAAATTACGTATTATGTCACTTTTTTAAGAAGCCAAAAAAGTGAATTTTTTCTTTTTAAAATGTGACAAAAGATTAAGACAATCTCAAAAAGTGACCCAAACTAAAATAAAAAATAAAAATAATAAAAACTAAAAAAAGTGACAAAATCACAGTTAATTTGGACGTAATTAATATGGAAATTTGTAACTCCAATCAATTTTAATCTAATATTTATTTTTTAAGGGCCACGAGCCTAACTTTCCTAAGAAATTCTGGCCTGCCAATTTGGGTTTTGGATCCAAGTTGATGTCGATTTTTATAATTTTATAAAACATTCAAAAACTTATTTGGTAAGGTATTTTTAAAAATGCATTTTCGAAATAATATTAACATAAAATTCAAAATATATTTTTGATGTTTTCAATGTTTTTAATGAAAACAACAAAACATGAAAAATAAGTGTTTAAATAAAAATTCTTAAAAATAAAATTCTAAAAACAATTTTGTTAAGGGAAAATTGCAGCCGCGGTTCTAAACCTTTGAGAAATTTGCACCGGATGTCCATCTGGACAGAAACCATCCAAATCATTGGTAGTCAACCTGGAAAATTAAAAAAAAATAAGATATTTTACCCATTTTAAGGAGGGGCATTTCCATACATACAATAATTTTCCTTTAAAAACAATAAATAAGGGTATGATTGATTGCAATGGTGGAAAATGGAAAGGAAGAATATGTTTTATAGGGAAAAGATTTTCCTAAAAAATGTTTTACCGACAATTGTAATTAAATGTGTTTGATTTGTATAATTTTCTATCCGATTTTTTAAAAATTTTGGATCTTTTTGTTCACGTTTGACTTTATTTTACATGGAAATTATCCATTAAAACGATTTTTTTACAATTGATTATGAAATTTGTTAACATTGCCAAAAAGTAAAAAAAAAAAAAAAATTTGCTCGAAAACTATTTTTTCATCAAAATTTAGTGTTCGTTTAACTTCGTTTTACATGTAAATTATCCATTAAAGTGATTTTTTTTTTTTTTTTTTTTTTACAATTGGTTATGAAATTTGTTAACATTGCCAAAAAGTAAAAAATAAAAAAAATTGCGGTCAACTGAAAAATCAATTCCCACAATTGATTTTCCCCAATTTTGAGGAAAGTCAGGCGCGTGGCTTTGAAGCAAGAAAATATTTTCCCTTCCAAATTTGGCTCATCAAACATGCAATTAGGTGGGAAAAGGAAAATATTTTCCTAATTCCATGAAAAATAATGCACATCAAATAGGACAACATGATTTTTGATTTCAGTTCCTGCCTTTTTTTTTATCCTACTGCAGGTGTGCTTCTTCAAAACAAATTCGGACTCTTGATTTATACATTAGCACTCCTGGACTGCGTATTTCTGATGCTAGATCCCACTCCTAGTATCTCATCTTAGTCTTCCTGAATTTATGTTTGTACAACAGCTCTTGATCCCTGGTATCGATTTATTATCGGTGGATTATGTGGTTTGGTGTTTGATTAAAAGATCTCGTGTGTTTTGATCTTGTGGTTTTATATGAAACAATGTGATTTGATCAACAAAATATGTCTTGAAAGAATTTATGAATCAAATAATATGCGGTGGTTGAATCTTGAAATCAATGAATATCTTGGATCATCAAAGAATTGATCTATATGAGATAAATCCGATTCAACACATTTTTGGACGTTCCATATAGTGTATATTTATAATGTGTAGTGTTTGTGATGAAAAGGAGCTCAAAATCAGTTTGAAAATCGAATATTACTGTTTCTTGGATAATCACGTCGCTCGAGCGCTAGGCCACGACATGCGAGTGGCGGTTGAGTAGTTGTCAATATTTTCATAATAACTTTCTCTTTCTATGTCCAAATGAGGTGATTCAAAATGCATTGAAATGCTAATTCAAAATGCTACAATTTTTCTAGAAATAGCTTTATCCAAATTCCAACGGTCTCTATGTGAAAAATGCATTGCAACTTTTGACTGAGAAGTTGGAGCATGATTTGGGCAACACTTCGACACTTGCATTCCAATGATCATATATGCTCTTCTTGGATATTTTGGACTCTTTCAAGGACTATACTACCGATCCCAACTCTTTTAACTTTAATTAAGATTCAATAACTTTTATTTTGATTTTGATTACAACTTGATAAATTTTCAATACAATTCAACTAGAACTTAATTTTGACTAGGGAAATTGCCAATTATAATTTGGGCTTTGCACGTGGGATCATATAGCTTTGTCTAAGTCAAGAACTTGTAAAGTTTGAGGTCGCTAAATTAGATCCATCTACATTTCAGAATTCAGACCAACATTTTTGGACAATATTTTGAATAGTGTTTTGTTGAATTGTACATGAAAATATCACTCTGTCTGATTACTTGTAGATTACAAGAGAGCCCCTTGAATATGAAGAAGAATTTCTACGGCGTTAGATGCAATAAAAACAAGATATTAATACTGTGGGATTTGATCAATAATGTTTAATTAAAGTTCCCGTACAAATCATAAATGCTTTCTTTAACAAAGAGACGACAAGATTTAGAAATGGTAGATAAACATAAAAAACATGAGAAGAAATGATGGAGAGGAGATTTCCAAATCAAGAAGAAGGGACAGTAACACAACGCATCATGTTCTTGAATTCGAAGAAATCTACGCGTCCATCGTGGTTGCTATCGACCGAAGAAATCATCTGCTCCACTCTATCGATTTCTCCAACTTCCTGAAATCCTAACTTGCCTAACACCACTTGCAACTCCCGGGCAGAAATGTATCCATCCCCGTCCTTGTCGAAAACTTTAAACGCCTCAGACAAATCAGATTCATCCTGTGCTTCCTCGTCTACAACCTCGTCCAATCCAAAAAACACGCTGTTCAACGACACGTGTAGATTCTCGAAATCTTTGTACGTAAGGCCAGCATTTCCAGTTTGAATATGTGATTGGATCATCGATTCTAGTTCGGCTATATTGGCGTTAAGGCCGAGTAGGCCGAGAGCCTGGCTGAGCTCATCGAGGGAGATCATGCCATCGTTGTTTTTGTCGAAGATATCAAAGATTCGACGTAGACGGATCTTGTTGAGACTCGGGCAACGGAGGCGGAAAGAGGAGGAACTAGTATACCCCTCCCCGAGGCTACGGTTGCACTGAGCTGCAGTAGCACCACCAGCTGGTTCCATGGCTTCCTTCTTTCTAATTTTCTTCAACTAATACTAATAATATGAATATGTTTGTATATTTCAAGGTTGTCCTGTCCTAAGATTGAATGGAGTACAAAAGATGAAATGGGAGAGAGTATTGGAGGTCCTCTATATTGTGGAAAACTACGCGTACTTAACGGTAATTCTCTTGTTCACTACTTGCCGTTTAATGGTCGTCATTTTTCTATTTGAATATGCAGGCTGCAATAATTGAAGGAGAATAATGCTCCATGGCCAGGTCAATGACACGAGGTAACGTGATAGGTTAGGAATGGGCGTTGCATATATATTTTTTTTCAAAAATGTTATTCATCCCTACTGGAATTACAATTCCAGTCTAGATAACTCTAAATGATAGATTAAATGAAATGTGAAATTAAATGACTTATTTAATTTTACGTATCATTTAATCTCACATTAACGTCACATAAACTATGATTTGTAACCCCAGTGAACATTATTTTTTTTTTTTTCAAACTGTCCATCATTTATTGGCACGCGTCTCTTCTGTCATGGACTCGTCACTTTAGCAAGGTTGACTGAAGGAAGGAAAAAAAAATTGCTACATAAACGTGGTGAGTGACGCGGGGGGGGGGGGGGGGTTTAAAAATAAGGGGACACGTGTCAATATTTCATTGGTCAGTTTGAAAGGGAAAAAGCTAGACAAATTCAAAAATCCTGTCAGCTAACCATGTTCTAACAGCATTATTCGAAGGAAAAAGCCCAATTTGGCTTTCTGTCGGTGTACCTGTACAATTTCTTAATAATTAATACGAGACGCGTTCAAATTGATTTGAATTCTCTTCATCATATCCACACCACCAGTTTCATTACGCTGCACGTACATGGCCGCGTCCATAATAAATTAATAATACACAAACCGGCGACTTTGTAATCAGCAGGTCAATTAACATAGACTACATATGTAAATATGCATTTTTTTTTTTTGTGTGTATAATTCCTTAATATTTATTAAATAAATTTATAAACACGTAATTAAAGTAGGGGTGATCATAATTTCCGATAAGGAGACAAATCGACGTCTTTATGCACGCTTTCTTAAATCCTTAAACGAAACATGCCTCGTACTTTTAGCTTAAAAATGAAAATTTGGTAAGTGTACATAATTTATAATCTAAAGATTCATGAATTTAGTCCAACTTTTGAACTTTCCTTTGGTGTCACGTAAGGGTGTACCCCTCAACCCATTAACACCACCACACACGAGAATTTATAATGTATGATTGAGACATTTTCCAACCCACTAATTGAACAAGTATCATTTTTTCAAAATAATTAAATTCCGTCGGTGAATACAATGGATGGAAAAATATAGTCCTCGGGGCTTAAGGCCAAAAAGAGGTACAATTTGAGCGTTCAAAGATGCTATACTTACAGAACTATTTCTTTATCAGAAGTCTGCCGGACACTTGTACCATAGGGTGGTGGGTGGGTGGGTTATTTTTCCATTTTTTATTTTCGTGGACCCCACACATGTGAGAATCTTTTCGTTGAACGTTAGTTGAGCTGTGTCAGTGTCATGTGTGCTTGCTTGTTTAGAGATAATTATAGATTTAAACTAAGGAGAAATGATGTCTTAAAACATTATTGACATGATAAATTAATTAATTAACGAGGTCCTGTTTGACAACTTTTATTTTGACAATTTAAAGTGATTTCACTTTCTTCAATAGTGTGTAATATTCATAAAAAATTCTGCACCATTTGACAGGCAATTACTCCATTCAATGCTTCGACGACCGGTTAAGAAATTGATTTTTCAATTCCGTCCTCAACAACACAATCTCATTTTACTAATTTGCCCTTTTGGTGCTCTTCTCTGTTGGCGTGCAAACACAAGAAATTGGAGGCTAGTTTTGGAGTAACAAGGTTTTTGGATTCAAAATTGAGTACGGTAATACCTCATCCATTTGGAATTCACATGAGGTGTCTTTGACAAATTGGCCCATGTTTACCTTATGTGTCAACCCCCAAAAAATGTGTCAATAGACGTTGGGTCCATTCGTGCACACGTGAGCTACGTCGTCCAACACGTAAATGCAGATCAACGGTCGAGATCACTCCAAGATTTGAAAGTTGGAGAAACTCAACGACACGAGACGTTTCCATTCGGGTTCCGACAAGATATCCGGGACACGATTATATAATAATAAACCAATCGCTAAGAATTTGATTTGAAGTTGTAATAAACCAGTCAGAGAATAAAATGGGTTGCTTTAAGTATTTAAATTTACATTAGTCTTCAATTGTTACATGGTGGGTTTTTTTTATAGTGTTATAGATGGAATGATAACACTTGGATGAAATTAAACGTGGCCTCATTTTCCCAGTTGAGGCATCAAATCCTAGCTTCATTAAACATTTCATACTCTTTACACTCTATTGACAAGACAAGACACAAATACAATTTTACAAATGCCACATCAATCATTTAAATAATATTTTTGTAATAAACCCAGTATATTTACATGTAGGCCGTCACTAGCTAGTAAAGCCTCGGACCCAGGCATGCGCTTCGGCATGTCCACTTCGGATTAGTAGCGGGCCTCAGAATTTACTTCCAAGGTCTCGTCCTCCCTGGCAGGTGGTTCGACAGGAGTGGATCCACAACTTTGCTAGCTCGGTCACGTGGCAGTGTTAGTAGTGAGTCATAACACTTAATAAAAAAAGTGGTTTTTGGCAAAATAAAGGATTTCAAACACACGCTAAGTAAGTTCATGATAGATCCCAAATTAAATGGTTCACCAATTAATTGATGTGTTATGTTATCGATGCTTAGTCAATGCTTAGAAGTTCATTTCTTTAACTAAGGATGATCTAACCCTTGTTTGATTGACCCAATCACGAGAAAAACTAAAAATCTTTGTCTTTCCAAACTAAAAAATAGAGTTTTAGTCAATCTAGATTTTAGGAATTACAAGAGTTTTATTCATTTTCATATTTTAGAAGTTCCCCAAGATGTGCTCAGCTCTATTAAAAGGACTTGGGATTTCATTTTCGGTATAATTTTATTATTATTGGATCAGACACGTTCTACTTCACCCATGTTCCGAGAGGCAATTTCTATTGTTCGTGAATGTGTTTGTTATGGTATCGATTTTTGAATGTACTTTCTGAAGTAGCAATTATATTTTCAGTTGAATGGTCATTGCCGAATGTTCACTATCTTGCAAGTACCCTCTACATGTAATAATTCAAAGTAGAATATTATAGCAAGCAAATAAGACAATCAAGTACCCTCTATATAACATACAATACATTATTCCAATCTATGTAATGTGACATTGCACTTCATTTTTGATAAATAAGTTGCAGCAAATTAGAAGGCACATAACATATATTATTGGTAAAAATTCGTAACAAGCCAATAATCTAATAAAATTTACAATTTTGCTCATCTTATTACATATCAATAATCACACGTGCAACTCAACATGGTGTGTATTGGATCTGAAATATTAAAAGCATGATACCGTGACAAACTTTGATATGCATCGTATGGATATCAATGATGAGAAGTTCGATTGGACCTAAAAGTTCAAATGCTTGTATTCCTCATATACGGTAAAAAGAAAATTTACAACAATGTGTCACATACATGCTATATGAGTGTCATGGGATTTTTCACTAATTTCGTGTACACTTATGTGGTCAAATCGTCAAATTAAGAACTTGAAAATTACTAACATGAATAGCAAAAAAAAAAAAAAAAAAAAACTTTTAATATTATTGCACAAAGTTTCGAAACAAAATAAAATATGAATAACTCGTATTAAGATTCAGAAAAATAATTTTGAATTGTTTACCGATTGCAATTATTTCGATTCAATAGGGTTTAAATGTAGTTGATTTCTAGGAGTTGTAATCAAGATTGTTGACGTTCAAAATTGTATGAACAAGATTGAAGCCAACTAAGAGTGCAGAAAGTAGTCTAAAGGATGCGATGAAGAAGAATGTTCGATTGTCTCTGAAACGATTACTTCTTTCTTTATAAATAATCTACAATAATCAAAGGGCTCATTGGGGTTTTTCTCCTTAGTGTATTCCTTTAGATTTTCTCTCTGCCCCCCTTGCCAACTTTGTTTTCTGAGCCTTTTATAGTAGAAACATAATAACGTCTAATCTTCATGTCTTGTCAACCCAGAGACTGAGCTGAGCTAATTAGTGCGTTGTCCCAACGGGATTGGCGCCCGACCTCAACGTTGTACTGTTGACTGAGGATGATGGGACTTGTTGATCCCAGTAGTAAATGCATTGTCTATTAAAACGGGCTAAGGCTTCTGATTGGAGGAATAGGTGGGCGCTGACACAGGACCTTTCCACGTGCATCCCTTTGGTTCGATGCCCAAAGATCTTGTCAGCGATCCGTAATCATTAGCCACTGTAGCGTCTTGGAAGACTACAATGGCTTGTTGGGAAAGCTATGCTCCTGCCGATCTGACCTCGCATAACCGAACTCCCATTTCCTTGTCCTCATTGGGCTATGACAGTCCGAGCTCAGCGACCCCGGAGGTCGGCGTCAACAGTTACCCCCCAGGTCAGGTCTAATTTTAAATGAGAGTCTGACCTTATTTAACTGTCATGGCACAAGTACCAACCCGCGTAATAATTGCTCCTGCAGCCGCCAGGTACACCTGTCGCCAAGAGGGTGGCTGAGCGTCTTCGCCTCTTTTTAGGCATTGATTGACAGCCGCATGCATTTATTGCTATTTTCTGCCGGTTTACATCCCGCCTTTTGCCATTCTTGAACGCTTCCTTCCATCTTTCTTTTGTATTTTCGAATTCCATCCTTTCTTATTCCCAAATTTGCAAACTCTTCGGCCCCTTTCTCTTTCCCAAGTCTCCGAACGGGATAACTGCCCAGGTATTCTTCTACCATTTTTAGAATACCCTTTTTCTTTTGGCACATTATTTTCTTTTCAACTCGCTTTTATGAGCTCGGACGAATCTCGTGTGCACTCCTGGGGAAATCAACAGGAAAACCCTGCACCTTCTTCGTCTACTCAATCGTACAACCCTTCAAGTGCTAGTTCTGACTGTCAGGAGGTCTTTACTCCCGTTCCCTTAGCTTCGTTTTACCCCCAACCACCCTCTCTGAATCCTTTATCGAATTCACCTCGAAGTATGGAACAAAGGCGTAAACTGAGGGAGGAGAGGACTCGCGAGGAGAGTAGCAGTAGGGGCGGACCTTGGGGGGCCAGTTCTCTTAGGTCGGTTATACACGAGGGATCCTTAGCTACAATTAGGGCCAAGTATGGTATTCCCTCTACTGTAGAATTAGTGATGCCTTCCTCCACTGACCGAGCTGACAATCCTCCCGTTGGGTGCGTGGCTTTAAACGGTGCCATACTTAGTGCCGGCCTGCGTCTTCCTTTCCCAAAGATCATTAGGTCGTTCCTTTCCTCTTGGGGAATAGCCCCTACTCAACTATGCCCTAATGGGTGGAGGACCCTAGTTGCGACCTTGATTCTGTGGAAACAACTAGGTTATCCCGAGATAGATGCTTCCACATTTAACTCCCTATTTACCTTTAAAGAGGATGGGAAGAGCACGGGCTGGTGGTATACTAGTGCCGACCCAGGACTGGGGGTTCGTTAGTGTTGGATACCCCCTCTTCGGTTAAAGGGTGGAATGAAGAGTTCTTCTATGTCCTGGGGGAGTGGCAGTTCCACCTTGACGAGGTGGATAGGGGGGATGTAGTCCCTACCCTTTACCATCCTCTCTGTAAGTGAGAGCATTTACGGTTGTTTTCTGATTTTAATCGTCGGATGAAGAGACTAATTTCTTATCTTTTCTGTGTTTTACAGTTTACCGCCCTTGCCACCTGAGTTCGGCGATCAAGAAGCGAGCTGACGCCATCCGGGCTCTTTCGCACAGGGAGAGATCTTGCAAATTCGTCATCACAAACGACAATCTTTTTGTGGCGGGATTACTCCGAGCTGTGCCTCCGAGTTCAGACGCCAGCAGACCCGGAGCTCCAGCGACCGCTCCTTCCTGTAAGGGGTTTTTTTTTTTTTTTTTTTTTTGTTATTCCTCCCCGTTTTTAATTTGTCTCTCACTCCTTATCCTTCGCATCCCAGGTCAAGAATCAGAAATGCTGAACTTCCGCGCTGCTAAAGCGGCCAAGGCGGCTGAGGCTGCGAAGAGAAAGAGGGAGGAAGCCGTTGTTACCGAGGTAGTTCGGCCTGGGAGTCCAGAAGCAGATCCTGAAGACGAATTGCCTCTTCAAAGGCGCCGTTCTGCCGACCTTCCTGCTGCCTCCGCCCTGCCGGGCTCTCCAGTTCCTGCGACGGCCCCAGCGGCTGCCTGTGCTTCTTCCTCCAAGTCTCAAGAGAGGTGCCCGGACCTCCAGAGGTCGGGAATCGAAGATCTGTTTGGACGCCGTCCTGAAATTCTCTTGGACTTCCTCAGGGCTCCTTCCCCAGCTAGGGAGTCGGTTGTCGCCTTCCCTTCACCCCTCAGAGAATCTGCCGTCCTGATGACGCGGAGCTGGAATGACAAGGAGCAGCAATTTATTGAATGAGATGCCATTGGGGAGGGAGAATGTCCTCAGCAGATGCTTCACGTGTCACAGGGCTTGTTCTTCACTGTCTTCGGGGTGGGGGAGAAGGCTTAAAAGAAGCTTGCCTTTGGGTCTTAGGAGAGTTAGCTCAAGTAGCTCTCTTTTTTAAACTATTGTCTTGTCCCGCTTCAGGTCAAAGCAGAACTCAAGTCCGTGCTGGAGTTCAAAGCTAAGGCTGATAAGCTTTTTTCCGAGGTTGAGGCGGAGAGGTCTGCTTTTGCGGAGGAAAAACGAAGTTATGAGGATCGCCTGAATAAGATGGGGGAAGAGCTTGACGCCTGCCTTACTAAGGAGCATAAACTACTTGACGAAAACAAGGCGCTATACTTGCGGGGGGAAAAGTCAAATTCCCGAGCTGAACTTGAGAAGAAACGAGCTGACGAGGAGCGTAGTTCAGGCATGGCTATTTAGCGCATGCGACCGATATGAAGGTCTCTAGCTGGTGAGGAGTGGAGAGTTCTCCAGCTTTTGACGCCATTGCCCAGGAAGCATATGTCCTGGCTATGGGTGAGATCGTCAAATTCATCAACCTGAAAAGGCCGGACTGGGATACTGCCTTTTTGGTGGAGGCTCAGGAGGAGCAGGAGAAGGAGATGGATCAGATGCTGAAAGCCGTTGAGGCCCAACAAGCCGAAGCTCCTTCGATTACACTTGATGAGCTCGCTCCCAATCCCCCTAATCCTTAGCTTTATGTATTTCTTCAAATTCTTCGGCTCCTGTGCCCTTTTATTTTATGAATGGAAATATTTTGCTTGATGTTTTACTTTTGCTTTTTCATAATTTGAATTCGCAACTCTCAAATGAACTAATTAATAGAACTTTTTGTTTTTCGTCTGTTTCCGGTATAAGTCGTTTTGAGTTTTTACAGGAATCCTTTGTAGGAATTTCTCGTATATTTTAAGCTAAGTGCTGCGGCACTTGCAACATTTAGCTCGGCCTACTGCATGGGTAGGGCTTACAAACAAGAGATTCTGCCCACTTCATGAGTAGGGCTTAGGAATCATGCTAAGTGTTGCAGCACTTACAACATTAGCTCGGCCTACTGCATGGGTAGGGCTTACAAACAAGAGATTCTGCCCACTTCATGAGTAGGGCTTAGGAATCATGCTAAGTGGAGATTCTGCCCACTTCATGAGTAGGGCTTAGGAATCATGCTAAGTGTTGCAGCACTTACAACATTAGCTCGGCCTACTGCATGGGTAGGGCTTACAAGAGATTCTGCCCACTTCATGAGTAGGGCTTAGGAATCATGCTAAGTGTTGCAGCACTTACAACATTAGCTCGGCCTACTGCATGGGTAGGGCTCAAAAAAAACCATTAAGCGAGAACCACAAGAGGCTACCAAGCCCCCCACCCACCCCCCCCCAACCAACCACACACCCCACCCCCCACCCCCACCACCCCCAAAAAATTAAAAAAACCCACCCCCCAACCAACCACCCAACACCCCAACATACCACCCAAAAACCCCCCCCCCCACCAAAAACCCACCCTACACCCCAAACACTAACACCCCCCCGCACCCTAACATAACCCCCGCCCCCAAAACCCGAACCCCACACGCCCCCCACCAGCTAACACACCCCCCCCCATCCAGCCCAACCACCACCCCCAAAACCCCACCCCACACCCCTCCTACACACCCCCCCCTACCCCCCCCCACCTCACTACCTTACCACCCCAAAACCCCCCCCCCCCCCAACCCCCAAAAACATCCACCCCCACCCCCGCCCCCCCAAAAATTTTTTTTTATCCCCACCCCCCCCCCCCCCGCACCACAACCCCCCCCCCCACCCCCCCTCCCCCCCCCCCACCACCCCACTCCACCCCCCCCCACCAAAACCCAACCCCTAACCCACCCCACCAACACCCCCACCACCGCCCACACGAACGCCCCACCCCACCCCACACCACCCCCAAAAAAAAACCCCACACCCCCACAACACGACCACACACAACCCCCCAACCACCCGACCCCACACCCACCCACCACACCCCCAACCCCCCCAACCCCACTAAACCCACACCCCCACCACCCCCCCCCCACCCCACAGACCCCCCACCTAACACCCCGCCTGGGTGGCAAACCCGGCAACCCCCCCCCCACCCCCCCCACCCACACAACCAACAGCCACACACCCACGCACAACCCCACGCGCCCGCCCCCCCCCAAATCACCCAACCCCAACCCTACAACCCCCACCCCACAGCCCCAACCCCCCAACCTTCCCACAAAACCCACCACGCGCAAAACCCCCCCCCACAATTACAAAACCCCCCACACCCCCCCACCCATAAACCCCCCCTACACCCCACACCCACCACACGCAAACACCAAACTACCCACCCAACTACCTCCCCCCACTTACCAGTCCCCCTCACCCCCACCCCCCCACCCCAACCACCCACCACCAAAAAAAAAAAAAAAAAAAAAAAAAAAAAAAACACCAACAAACCCCCCACCAACTCTCACCACCACCAAACCCCCCACACCCCCTACCAACCCCAACCACACCACAAACCCACCCCCCCCAACCAACCCACACCCCCAACACCACCAAAACCCCCCACCCCCCCCCACCAACTACCAACCCACCACAACCCCCCACACCCCACAAAAAAAAAAAAAACCCCCCCCCACCCCCACCCAAACCCAACCCCAACCACGCCCCCACCCCCCCCCCACCCACCACAATTAACCATACCCCCCCCCCCACCCAACACAAAAACCACCCAAACCCCCAACCCCCCCCCGCACCCCCCCACCCCACCCCCCCACCACCCACCCCCCCCCCACACCAAACCCAAAACCCCACGCCACACCCCACCCCCCCCACAACCACCCACCCCCCAACCCAACCCCCGACCAACACCCACCCCACACCACACCCGAACAACCCCGAACGCCCCACACATCCCCAACAACCCAACGCCCTCCCCCCCCCACTCACAACCCCCAACCCACCCACAAACCCCCCCCCACCCCGCCAACCTCCCACCACCAACCCCCCCCCCCCCCCCCCCCCCACCAACACCCCTCCACCCCCCAACCACCACACCCCCACCAACCACCACCACCCCCCCAACACCACCAAACCCCCAACCCCCCCTCCACCCACCCCCCACCCCAACCCCCACCACCCACCCCACCCCCCCCCCCCCCCGACCACCACCAGGTACCCAAAACCCGACCACCCCCAACCCCCTCCCACCAAAAAAAAAAAAAAAAAAAAAAAAAACAACCCCCCGCCCCCCACCCCAACACCCACCACCCCACAAAAAAAAAAAAAAACCCCACCCCCCAAACCACCCGCCACCCCTACCCCACCCCCCCCCCCCCCCCAACACCACCCCCCCAAAAAAAAACAAACCCCCCAACCCCCAACCCCCCCCCCACCCCCCCCCACCCACCACCCCCCCCACAAAAAAAACCCCCCCCAAAACCCACCACGCCACCCACAACCCTAACCCCTCCCCCACTCCCCACCACACCACCCCCACAACCCCAACAACACCCACCACGACAGTAAAACTCCCCCCCAAACCCCGCCCCCTCCTCCCCCCCCCCAACCACCCCAAACCACCCCCCCCCCCAACCTCACCCCCCCCGCCTAACAACCCCACCAACCCCCACAAAAAAAAAAAAAAAAAAAAACCTCCCCCCCCCCCCCACCCACCCCACACCAAAAACACCCACCAACCCCAACCCAACACCACCACCCACACGGGACTACCCCACCTTACCCCCCCCCCCCCCCAAACCCCGACCAGCTCCAAAAAAAAAAAAAACCCCCAAAAAACCCACCCCCGCACCACACACACCAAAAAACACACCCTCCCACCACCCCCCCCCCAAAAAAAAACCACCCCCCACACCCCCAACACACCAACCCACAAAAACACACCCCCCCCAACACCCCCCAAAAAAACACACCCAACCCCCCCACACAAACCCCCCCCCCAACCCAACACACCCCCCCCCCACCCCCCCCCCCACCCCACACCCACCCCCCTACCCCACCCACCCCCCCACCCAACCCCCCCCCAACCCCCAAAACACAACCCCAACAAAAACCCCCCAACCTCCCCCACCCCCCCCAACCAACACAAACCCAAACACCCCAACCCCCAAACCCACCCAAAAAAAAAAAAAAAAAAAAAACCCCCCCCAACCCAACCCACCCCACCCTTACCCGACACCTCCACCCCCCACCATTAAAACCCCACCCCCTACCCACCAACTCCCACCCCACACCCTCCCCCCCTACTCCAAACCCCACCCCCCCCCCCCCCACCACTACCCCCCCCTCCACAAACAACCCCACCCACCCCCCCCACCCACCCACACCCCCCCGCCACCCACAACACCCCAAAACCCCCCCCCCACCACACAAAACAACCACAACCCCACCTCCAATACCCCCAACCCTCCTGCACCCCTAAACCCCCTGCAAAACCACCCCCCACCAATACCCCACAAAACACACCACCCACCCCCCCAAAAACACCCCCCCCCAAAATAACAAAAAACAACCACACAAAAAAAAAAAAAAAACACAACCAACCCCCACCACACCACACACCCACCACAAAATTAAAACCCTACCCCCCCCCACCCCCGCACAACACACAAACCACCCACCAACCCCCCACACACCACAACCCCACCCCACACAACCCCCCCCATTTACCACACCCCCCCCCCCCAAAACCCCCGAACACCCCCCCCCACCCCCTAACCCCCCCCATACACTTAAACGCGCCCCCCCACCCCCCCCCCAAAACCCCCAACCCAAAAAAAAAAAAAAAAAACCACGCCCCCCCCCCCAACCACCACCCTTACCTAACTCCACATTACCCCCAACACAACCACCCAACCACCTTCCCCCCCCCATAAACACGACTCCCCACGAACTAAACCCACCCACCACCCCCACCCCCACCACACAAAACCCCCCCCCACCCACACCCCCCCTCCCCAAACCCCCCCCACCAACCCCACTAAATTTACCCCCCCCCACTCACCCCCCACACACCCCAACCCACCCAAACCAAAAAAAAAAAAAAAAAGACCCCCCCCAACCTCCCCACCCCACCCCACCAAACACCACAAACACACAACCACACCTTACCTCGCCCCAACCACAGAACCCCTTTAACCACCCCGCACCCCCCCCACCCACCCAACACAAAAAAAAAAAAAAACCCCAACCACCCCCCCCCCCAACCCCCCCCCACCACCCCCGCACCCCCACACCAAAACAAAAACACAACGCAAAACCCAAAATAAACCAAAAATTTTTTTATTTTTAAAACAACAACACACACCCCACCACCACCAAACCCCCCCCCACCCCACCCCAAAAACCCCCAAACCACCCGCCCAACAAAACTCCCATTAACCCCCCACCCCCAAACTCTAACACAACACCACCAACCACCACATACAGACCCACATTTACCACCCCAGCCCCCCCAACCCCACGCACACAAACCCCCCCAACACAACACCCCCCATCCCCCCCACCCACCACCCACCCAAAAAAACCCCCACACCCCCACCTCCCCCCACCGCCCCCCACCCCCCACCCACAACAATAAATAACACCACACACAACCCACCCCCAATAACCTACACAACCCCCCCCCCCCAACACCCAAACACCCGCCCACACACACCCCCACCAAACCTCCTACCCCCCACACGCCCACCCACAAAACAACTACGCCCCAAACGAACACCCCAACCCCCCACCACACGCCCACAAACACCGCCCCCCCCCCCAACAACCCCTCCCACAACTAAACCCCCCCCCCTACCACCACCCCAAAACCCACCCACCCAACCCACGCCCAAAACCCCCCCCCAACCCCCCCCCCCCACCACTAACCCACCCCCACCTACCCAACCCCAAAACCACCCACCACCAAACCACAAACCCTCACCCCACCCAAACAACCCAACCACGCACACACCCCCAAAAACCCCACCCCGAACCAAACCCCGAAACCACACGACTAACAACCCCCAACAACCCCCCCAAAAAATAAAAAACCACCCCCCAAAAACACAAATCCAACCCAACAACCCCACCCTACACCCCAACCCCCCCCCCACACAACCACCACCACAAACCAACAAAAACAAACCCCACACCCCAAAAACAACACAAAAAAAAAAAAAAAAAAAAAAAAAAAAAAAAAATACAACCAAACCCAACCCCGACACACCACCAAAAACCACCCACGCCCAACGCCCAAACCCCCCCCCCCCAAACCGCCACCCACATCCCCCACCCCCCACAAAACCCAAACAAAAAAAAAAAAAAAAAAAAAAAAAAAACCCCCCCACCCCCCCCACCCCCCCAAAACCCGCCCCCCCCCAAAAAAAACCCCCCCCAATTTTTTTTTGAAACAATTAACTCCCCCACCACACCAAACCTTACCCACAAACCACCCCACCACCCAACCCCACGCTACCCCCCCCCCCCCCCAACCCCCCCCCAAAATTTTAAAAACCCCACACCCACCCCCAAACCCCCACATCCAAAACCCATAAACACCAACACCCACCCCACCCAAACCCCCCCCAAAAAAAAACACACCCCCCCCACTCACCTCCAACCCCCACCTACATATCCCACACCCCCCCCAACCTAACAACCTTTAAAAACTCCACCACACCCCACACCGACCCTTAACAACCCCACCCAACCCACCGCCCCCCCCCCCCCCCAACAAACCCCCCAAAAAAAAACCCACACCCCCCCACCACAACGCCACCCCCCTACACCCTACCACCACCAACCACCAACACACCCAAACCCTCACCCCCCCCATAACCAAACCACCACCCAACCACCACCAAACCCACACCACCACACCCCCAAACCACCACACCCCCCCCCCCACCCCCCCAACCCCCAAACCCAAAAAAAAAACCCACCCAAACCCCAACACACAAACCCCCCCGCCCCCCACCCCCCACACCCCCCACCACCAAACACCCTTACCCCCCCGACCATAACCCACCCAACCACCAACCCCCAACCACGCCAACCACCCCCAAACCAACCCAAACCAACACCCCCACATAACCAAACCCCCCCACCCCAAAAAAAAAAAAAAAAAAAAAAAAACGCCCCACCCCCCACCCAAACCCACAACACACCCCCCACCACCAAAAAAAAAAAAAAAAAAAAAACCCCCCAACACCCCCACCCGACCACCCCCACCTAACCCACCTAAACCACCCCCACACAACCCCCAACTCCCACCCCCCCCCAAACCCCCCCCCCCCCCCCACCCCCCCCCGCAAAACAAACACCCCATCACCCCCCCCCACCCCCCCCTCCCCCACCAAACCCAAACACCAAAAAAAAAAAAAAAAACCCCCCATAAAAAAAACAAAAACCCCACACCCAACCTACCCCCCCCCCACCCACACCCACCCCCCCCCCCCGCCCCCCCCAACCCCCCCCCCCCCACCCCCCACCACCCTAAACCCCACCCCTAAACAAAAAAAAAACACAAACCCCCCACTCCCCCCAAACCCCCCCCCCCCCCGGCACCCACCCCTCCCCCCACCGCCGCTACACCAACCACCACCCCAACCACAAAAAAAAAAAACCCAAACCACCCACCACCACTCCCCAACCCAAACCCCCCCCCACCAAACCAAACAAAAAAAACCCCCCCACAACACCCACCCCAACCTTTACAATTAAAACTCCCCCCCACCACCCACCCCCCACCCCACACCCCCCCCCCCCCCCCAACCCTGAAACCCCCTACCCTCCCCACACCCCCCCAAACCAACCAAAAACAAAACAAAAAAAAAACCCCCCACCCAAACCCCCCACACCCACCACCAAACACCGACCCCCCCACCCCCACCCCCCGACACCACCCCCCACCATAAAACCTACCAAAACCCCCACACCGCCCAACACCCCCAACGACCCCCCCCCCAACCCACCCCACACCCCCCAAAAAAAAAAAAAAAAAAACACCACCACCCCCAACAACACACCAACACCCCCCACCCCCAAAAAAAAAAAACCCCCCAACCCCCCACAAAAACAACACCCCCCCCACCCCAAAAACCCACCCAACACGTACGTGGCCACCCGAACCAACAAACCCCCCACCCCTCCACAAACACCCCACCCCCCTACAACCCCACCAACCCCCACCAACCCCAACCCAAAACCACCCCCCCACCCCCCCCAACCCCCCCCCAAAAAATTTGGGGGCCCACCCCCCCCACCCACCCTCAACCCCCCCCAATACCCACCCCCAACCCCCCCCCACACAAAACGCCCCCACACACCAAACAAAAAAAAAAAAAAAAAAAAACCCCCCCACCCCCCTACCAACACCCAACCCCCGCCCCCCCGCCCAAAAAACCCCCCCCACACAAACAACCCACCACCCCCCCCAACACCCCACCCCCCAAAACCCCCACCCCCCCCACCCAAAACAACCCAAAAAAAAAAAAAAAAAAAAAAAAAACAAAACCCCCCCCCCAACAACCCAACAACCCCCACGCCAACCACAACACCCCCCCCCACCGAACCCCCCCCCCCACCAAACACCCACCCCCCCCTCCAACCCACAACCCAAAACCAAACAAAAAAAAAATAAAAAATGATGATCGGAGAAAGAAACCAACCCCCAAAAAACAACCCCACAAAAAAAAAAAAAAAAAAAAAAAACCCAACCCCACACCCACACCAATACACCACCCACCCAAAACCACCCCCCCTCCCCCCCAACAACCCCCCAAAACAACCCACCACCACCCCCCCCACCCCACCCCAAACCCCACCCACCCGCCCAAACACCAACAAAAACCAAAAAAAAAAAAAAAAAAAAAAAAAAAAAAAAAAAAAAACCCCCCCCACCACACCAAACCATACAACCCCCACCCCCAACCCCACCACCACCACACCACACACAACACCCACCAACTAAACCCCCCCGCCAAAAAAAAAAAAAAAAAAAAAAAAAAAAAAAAAACCCACAACCCACCCCCCCCCACCAACCCAACACCAAAAAAAAAAAAACCCCCCACACCCCAAAAAAAAAACCCACCAAAAACCACCCCCAACAACAAAAAAAAAAACAAAACAACCAAAAAAAAACCCCAACAAAAACAAAAACCAAAGAAAAAAAAAAACCCCCCAACCCCCACCAAAACCAAACCCCACCCCACACACACCCCAAAAAAAAAAAAAAAAAAAAAAAAAAAAAACCCAACCACCCACCACCCCCACACCAACACAACAACCCCCCGAACCACACACCCACCACCCAAACACACCCCCACAACCACACCAAAACCCCACCCCACCCGACCACACCCCCACCTCAAAAAACCATACCCCCCGAACCCCATAAAACCACCCCACACCACCAAAACCACCAAAACCTCCCCCACCCCCCACAAAAAAAAATTTGGGGGCGCTACCCCCCCAACCCCCCCCCCCCCCCACCCACACCAACAAACAAACCAAAAACCCCACCATACCCACCACCCCCCAAAAAACCACCCCCCACCCAAACCCCAAAACAAAAAAAAAAAAAAAACCCCCCCCCAATACAACCCAACCCCACCAACCCCAAACCCACCCCAAAAAAATTTTTTTTTTTTTTTTAAAAAACCACAACCCCCCCCCAAGAAAAAACAAAAAAAAAAAAAAAAAAAAAAAAAACAAACCCACCCCCCCCACCCAACAATCGCACAAAAACACCACGAAATCAACTCCACCACCAAACCAAACCAAAACCCCCACACCCCAAAAAAAAAAAAAAAAAAAAAAAAAAAAAAAAAAAAAAAAAAAAAAAAAAAACCAACACAAAACCAACACCCCAAACACCACAACACCAAAACAAACGCCTAAACCCCCCACCCCATACACCCCCCCCCACCCAAAAAAAAAAAAAAAAAAAAAAACCCCCAAAACCCCCCCACAACACCACAAAAAACTTTACACAACCCACCCCAACACAACCTACCCCAAACCCCCCCCAACAACAAACACCAAAACCCCCACCACAACCAACCAAACCCACAACCCCAACCCCCAACAAAACACCCCCACCCACCAACCCCAAACAAACCCAAACCACCCCACCAAACCAAACCACACACCACCCCCCAACCCTCCCCCCACCCCCCAACTTAAAACAAACACAAACCCCCACAACAACCCCACACAACCCCAACCACCAACCGCACCACCCCAACCAAAAAACACCCAAAACCAAACCCAACCACACCCCCCCAAAAAAACCAACAAAAAAAAAAAAAAACAAACCCCCCAAACAAAACAAAAAAAAAAAAAAAAAACCCCAACCCCCCCACAAAAAATAAAAAAAAAAAAAAAAAAAAAAAAAAAAAAAAAAAAAACCCGTTCCCATAGCTTCGTTTTACCCCCAACCGCCTTCTCTGAACCCATTATCGAATTCACCTCGAAGTATGAAACAAAGGCGTAAACTGAGGGAGGAGAGGACTCGTGAGGAGAGTAGCAGTAGGGGCGGACCTTGGGGGGCCAGTTCTCTTAGGTCAGTTATACATGAGGGGTCCTTAGCTACAATTAGGGCCAAGTATGGTATTCCCTCAACTGTAGAATTAGTGATGCCTTCCTCCACTGACCAAGCTGACAATCATCCCGTTGGGTGCGTGGCTTTAAACGGTGTCATACTTAGTGCCGGTCTGCGTCTCCCTTTCCCAAAGATCATTAGGTCGTTCCTTTCCTCTTGGGGAATAGCCCCTACTCAACTATGCCCTAATGGGTGGAGGACCCTAGTTGCGACCTTGATCCTGTGGAAACAACTAGGTTATCCTGAGATGGATGCTTCCACATTTAACTCCCTGTTTACCTTTAAAGAGGATGGGAAGAGCACGGGCTGGTGGTATACTAGTGCCGGCCCAGGACTGGGGGTTCGTTAGTGTTGGATACCCCCTCTTCGGTTAAAGGGTGGAATGAAGAGTTCTTCTATGTCCTGGGGGAGTGGCAGTTCCACCTTGACGAGGTGGATAGGGGGGATGTAGTCCCTACCCTTTACCATCCTCTCTGTAAGTGAGAGCATTTACGGCTGTTTTCTGATTTTAATCGTTGGGTGAAGAGACTAATTTCTTATCTTTTCTGTGTTTTACAGTTTACCGCCCTTGCCACCTGAGTTCGGTTACCAAAAAGCGAGCTAACGCCATCCGGGCTCTATCGCACAGGGAAAGATCCTGCAAATTCGTAATCACAAACGACAACCTTTTTGTGGCGGGATTACTCCGAGCTGTGCCTCCGAGTTCAGACGCCAGCAGACCCGGAGCTCCAGCGACTGCTCCTTCCCGTAAGGGTTTGTTTTTTCTGGTTATTCCTTCCCGTTTTTAATTTGTCTCTCACTTCTTATCCTTCGCATCCCAGGTCAAGAACCAGAAATGCTGAACTTCCGTGCTGCTAAAGCGGCTAAGGCGGCTGAGGCTGCGAAAAGAAAGAGGGAGGAAGCTGCTGTTACCGAGGTAGTTCGACTTGGGAGTCCAGAGGCAGATCCTGAAGACGAATTGCCTCTTCAAAGGCACCGTTCTGCCGACCTTCCTGTTGCATCCACCCTGTCGGGCTCTCCAGTCCCTGCGACGGCCCCAGCGGCTGCCTGTGCTTCTTCCTCCAAGTCTCATGAGAAGTGTCCGGGCCTCCAGAGGTCGGGCGTTGAAGATCTGTTTGGACGCCGACCTGAAATTCTTTTGGACTTCCTCAGGGCTCCTTCCCCAGCTAGGGAGTCAGTTGTCGCCTTCCCTTCGCCCCTCAGAGAATCTGCCGTCCTGATGACGCGGAGCTGGAATGACAAGGAGCAGCAATTTCTGACTGAGATGCCCATTGGGGAGAATGTCCTCACTGCTCAGCTTCATTGTCACAGGGCCGTTCTTCACACGTCTTCCGTGGTGGAAAAGGTAAAAGAGCTTGTCTTTGGGGTCTTGGGTCAGTAGCCTTTTTATGTATCTTAACTTTTATCTCTGTGCCTTTCAGGTTAAGGCAGAACTTGATTCTGTGCTGGAATTCAAAGCCAAAGCTGACAAGCTCTTTTCTGAGGTCGAAGCGGAGAGGTCTGCTTTTGTGGAGGAAAAGAGAAGTTACAAGAGTCAGTTGAATAAGATGGGGGAAGAGCTCGACGCCTGCCTTACGAAGGAGCATAGGCTACTTGATGAGAACAAGGCGCTGCATTTGTGGGGGGAAAAGGAGAACTCCCGAGCTGAACTTGAGAAGAAACAAGCTGACGAAGCCGTAGCTCAGGCCATGGCTTTAAAGGCAGAGACCGATCTGAAGGTCTCTAAGGCTGTGGAGGAGTGGAGAGCTTCTCCAGCTTTTGACGCCATTGCCCAGGAAGCATATGTCCTGGCTATGGGTGAGATCGTCAAATTCATCAACCAAAAAAGGCCGGACTGGGATACTGCCTTTTTGGTGGAGGCTCAGGGGGAGCAGGAGAAGGAGATGGATCAGATGCTGAAAGCAGTTGAGGCCCAACAAGCCGAAGCTCCTCCGACTGCACTTGATGAGCTCGCTCCCAATCCCCCCAATCCTTAGCTTTATGTATTTCATCAAATTCTTCAGCTCCTGTGCCCTTTTATTTTATGAATGGAAACATTTTGTGTGATGTTTTAATTTTGCTTTTTCATAATTTGAATTCGCAACTCTCAAATGAACTAGTTAATAGAACTTTTCGCTTTTCGCCTGTTTGCGGTATAAGTCGTTTTGAGTTTTTACAGGAATCTTTTGTAGGAATTTCTCGTATATTTTAAGCTAAGTGTTGCGGCACTTACAACATTAGCTCGGCCTACGGCATGGGTAGGGCTTTACAAGAGATTCTGCCCACTTCATGAGTAGGGCTTAGGAATCATGCTAAGTGTTGCAGCACTTACAACATTAGCTCGGCCTACTGCACGGGTAGGGCTTACAAGAGATTCTGCCCACTTCATGAGTAGGGCTTAGGAATCATGCTAAGTGTTGCAGCACTTACAACATTAGCTCGGCCTACTGCACGGGTAGGGCTTACAAGAGATTCTGCCCACTTCATGAGTAGGGCTTAGGAATCATGCTAAGTGTTGCAGCACTTACAACATTAGCTCGGCCTACTGCATGGGTAGGGCTTACAAGAGATTCTGCACACTTCATGAGTAGGGCTTAGGAATCATGCTAAGTGTTGCAGCACTTACAACATTAGCTCGGCCTACTGCATGGGTAGGGCTTACAAGAGATTCTGCCCACTTCATGAGTAGGGCTTAGGAATCATGCTAAGTGTTGCAGCACTTACAACATTAGCTCGGCCTACGGCATGGGTAGGGCTTACTGGAGATTCTGCCTACTTCGTGAGTAGGGCTTAGGAATCATGCTAAGTGTTGCAGCATTTACAACATTAGCTCGGCCTACGGCATGGGTAGGGCTTTATAAGAGATTCTGCCTACTTCATGAGTAGGGCTTAGGAATCATGCTAAGTGTTGCAGCACTTACAACATTAGCTCGGCCTACTGCATGGGTAGGGCTTACAAGAGATTCTGCCCACTTCATGAGTAGGGCTTAGGAATCATGCTAAGTGTTGCAGCACTTACAACATTAGCTCGGCCTACTGCATGGGTAGGGCTTACAAGAGATTCTGCCCACTTCATGAGTAGGGCTTAGGAATCATGCTAAGTGTTGCAGCACTTACAACATTAGCTCGGCCTGGACGTTGTACTTCTTGGAGAGTCATTCTGGTAACCATGCTTTTATTCATAGAGGCAGCATATTACAGTAATCTATTGGTAATACTTTTTGAGGTGCTCTGCGTTCCAGGGGTGCGGTAAAGTCCTGCCTTCCATATCTTCCAGTTCGTAAGCCCCTTTGAGCAGTACCTTGCTTACCCTGTAAGGACCCTCCCAGTTGGGTCCTAAAGATCCAGCGTTTGGTTCCCTTGTTGCCAGGAAGACCTTCCTTAGGACAAGGTGGCCAACCTCAAATTCTCGTTTCTTTACCTTCTGGTTGTAGTATCTCGCATTGCGTTGTTTGTATACCGCATTTCTGACTTCAGCAACATCCCTTCTTTCTTCTATCAAATCCAATTCTTCTCGTAATGTTTGCTCGTTCCTGTCTTCTTGATACATCAGAGTTCTGATGGATGGAATTTCAACTTCAAGAGGAATCACGGCCTCTACCCCGAAGGCTAGGGAGAAAGGGGTTTCCCCAGTGCTGCTTCTAGCAGTAGTGCGATAAGACCATAATACGCTGGGGAGTTCTTCTGCCCATCCTCCCTTAAGAGTGTCGAGCTTTGTTTTCAACGTATGCTTGATAATCTTATTGATGGCCTCAACTTGTCCGTTAGCCTGGGGGTGATTCGGCGTGGAGAAATGTTTCTGTATTCCCAATTCCTCGCAGAAATTTGCAAAGCGAGCGTTGTCGAACTGTTTTCCGTTATCTGTCACTATGGAGTGAGGTATTCCAAACCTGCATATGATCGACTTCCATATGAACTCAGTGGTTTTGTGCTCGGTGATTTTCGCCATAGGTTCAGCCTCAGTCCACTTGGTGAAATAGTCAACAGCCACAATTGCAAACTTCGTCCCTCCTTTTCCCGTAGGCATGGGACCGATAAGATCGACCCCCCATTTTGCGAAAGGCCACGGTGCCATTACATAGTTCAGTTCTCCAGGGGGGAGTTTGATGTTAGGTGCGAACCGTTGGCATCTGTCGCACTTCATGGTGAATTCCAGCGTATCCTTTTTCATGGTCGGCCAGAAGTATCCTTGGCGCATGATTTTGTGTGACAATGACCGTCCTCCTGCGTGATTTCCGCATATCCCCTCGTGTATTTCTTTCATAGCCCGAAGGGCTTCTTCCTCATCCAGGCACCTTAACAGTGGCGCAGCATATCCTCGCTTATATAAGATGCCGTCGATCAGTGTGTACCTTGCTGACCTTACCATCAGCTTTCTTGCTAAGGCGGGATCCTCTGGGCATATGCCCGTCTGGAGGTACGTAACGAGTTCTTCCATCCATGAGTGTCTGGGCTCCGTCGCCACGTGGATTTTCTCAGCTTCTTCAATCGCAGGGCGGTGGATTCTCCCAACAGGTATGCTATCAAACCTCTCAATTCCTTCACTGGTTGCCAACCGAGCTAGTGCATCAGCGTGCCCGTTCTGAGTTCGTGGGACCTGTCTGATACGGACATCTTTAAACTTCTGGAGTTCGATTCTGACGATCTGGAGATATTTGCCCATTCTTTCCTCTTTGGCTTGATAGGTTTCGTTGACTTGGTTTACTATCAGTTGGGAGTCACTATACGCCATCAGCCAATCAATTTTCATTTCGCTTGCCATCCGGAGGCCGGCTATCAGGGCCTCGTACTCAGCTTCGTTGTTAGAAGCGCTGAAGTCGAAAGGTAACGCTTCGCAGAATAGTTGTTGGTTTGGGCTTATTAGAACTATCCCAGCTCCTGCTCTCTCATCCGTGGAGGATCCGTCGACGAACAGTTTCCAAGGGGCATGGGGAGGTGATTGTCCCATAGGGTCTGAGCTGAACTCAAGAATGAAATCGGCTAGCGCTTGAGATTTTATTGAGGTGCGCGGTTTGTACCTTACATCGAACTGGCCGAGCTCGATTGACCATTTTACCAATCTCCCCGAAGTATCCGGTTTCTGCAGTACCTGCCTCAAAGGTTGATTCGTCAGGATCTCAATGGAATGTTCCAAGAAGTATGGCCTCAGTTTCCGAGCAGCGATTATTACAGCATAGGCCAGCTTCTCCAGTGGGGAGTAGCGAACTTCGGCGTCGTGCAGGGCCTTAGAAACATAGTAAACTGGGTGCTGTACCCCGTCCTCCTCTCTGGCCAACACCGCGCTAACGGCATGCTCCGAGACTGCCAAGTATAGCATGAGCGTTTCTCCTTCTCTAGGTTTGGACAGCACAGGTGGTTGTGATAGGTGCGATTTTAGTTGGTCGAAAGCGACCTGACATTCCGGCGTCCATTCAAACTTCTTTCCTCCTCTTAGCACGTCAAAGAAGGGCTTACACTTGTCTGTTGATTTCGACATGAATCTGCTGAGGGCGGCTATCCGTCCCGTTAAGCTTTGAACTTCCTTAGGTCTGGATGGAGGACGCATCTCAATGATTGCCCTTATCTTATCTGGGTTAGCTTCAATTCCTCTACGGTTTACTAGGTATCCCAGAAATTTCCCTGAGCTTACTCCAAATGCGCATTTGCGGGGGTTTAGCTTCATCCTGTATGTTCTTAGGATCTCGAACATTTCGACGAGATGTTGCCGATGTTCCCAAGCTTCTGCGCTCTTAACCAGCATGTCATCCACGTAGACCTCCATGGTTTTCCCAATTTGTTTGGCAAACATGGAGTTGACCAGTCGTTGGTAGGTCGCTCCTGCGTTCTTGAGACCAAACGGCATAACTTTATAGCAGTACAGACCTCTGTCGGTGACGAATGCCGTGTGTTCTTGGTCCGGTTCATGCATGGGAATCTGATTGTAGCCTGAATATGCGTCCATGAAGCTGAGCAAATCGTGCCCAGCAGTGGCGTCCACCATTTGGTCAATCCTTGGCAGAGGGAATCCGTCTTTGGGGCATGCTTTATTCAGGTCGGTGAAATCTATGCATACCCTCCAATCTCCATTGCTCTTTTTCACTAGTACAGGGTTAGCGATCCATTTTGGATATTTTGCTTCGCGAATGGATCCGTTCTTGAGCAGCTTTTGCACTTCCTTGTTGAGGGCCTCATATCGTTCTGGGTTAAGAGGCCTCCTTCGTTGCTGTTTTGGCCGTGCTGAGGGGATCAACTCCTAACTTGTGGCACATGACCTTTGGGTTGATTCCTCTCATGTCCGCGTGTTCCCAGGCAAATACATCGAGGTTTTCCTGGAGGAAACTGATAATTTGATCCCTCACTGGAGGCTGGAGGTCATGACCTATTTTCAGCTCCTTGGGCGGGACGCCTAGACCAACTTGGATGACGTCCAGCTCTTCCACAGGTTCTCCACCTCGTGTTTTTACTCTTGGATCCAACGTGTCTGGGAGGAATTCTCTTGTGCATGTCATGCCGACCTCGTTTAGTTCGGTTATCATTGGATCCCCGTGTTTTGATGTCTCAGCTTGTTGGCAGCTCCGGTCATCCAGCATTCCGACCAGGGGCTTGGGTAAGTCTACGTTGCAGGCTCTCGCTTCAACTTGGTTCCCACGTATTATTCCTGGTCCGTTCGGAGTGGGGAACTTGAGACAGTAATGATACATTGAGGTTGCCGCCTGCAGTTCGTGCAATAAAGGTCTCCCCAATATGGCATTGTAGTTTGAAGGGATATCGACCACAACAAAATCCGCCAGGATTTTTCTGTAGCATGGGGGTTCGCCGAACTCGACACTGAGTACAATCTGTCCCCGAGCTTCGACCGGATTGCCGGAAAATCCTTGAAGTTTTCGGGGATACGGTTGAAGGTATTGATCCTGTATGGCCATTTGCCTCATCGTTTGGTAGTAAAGCACATTAACCGAGCTCCCGTTGTCTACTAGAGTTCGGTGTATTCGGACTCCTGTTACATCCATTGCGATAACCAGCGCATCACTTTGGTCTTGCAGAACTCCTTGTGCATCTTTCTCTGAAAACCCGAACCATTCAGGGCCCGAACAAGCAGCGGGTTCCGATGCGGGGTATCTTACACTAAAGTTTTGGTGTACGTGAGCATCACGCGCCAGCTTGCGCCTAGTTCTTCTTGAACCCTCTAAATATTGGTTTCCGCTTACCAACATTCGAATCTCAGCGCGGGGCTGGGGGTCGCGAGCTGGCGGTTCGAGCCGTGCTGGTTGGTTTTCTCCCCGCTGATCAGGCTGTTGAAGCCTGGGTGGACCTGCTATTCTCGGCCTTGCTACGAACTCCCGTAAATGGCCTCTCTGAATGAGGGCTTCCACATCTTCCTTTAGGTCTCGGCAGTTGTCAGTGTCATGTCCCGCTGTCTTATGATATCGGCAGTACTTTGATTGGTTCTTTCCAGCTATTTCTTTGCCTCCAGGCGGAGGTCGGCGAAAAGACTTCTTTGCTTCAGTTTGAAGAAAGACCTCCTTCAGACTAGCATCCAAAGGGCGGTGGCCGCGGAATTTATCGGGATACGGTCTAGAGCGGCTTTGATCCCTTCTATCTTTCCTTTTCTCCTGACCTCCGTCTCTCTCCGTTCGTTTCCCCTTTGCTTGCCGCGGGGAACGGGGGCTCTGTTTAACATCCTCGTGATCCGAAGTGGCCTCTTCTGCACTGATGTACTTCTCAGCTCGGCCTAAGAGTCCATGGTACGTTTGCGGGCCATCTTCATGGACTGACCACCAGAATCGTGTCTTGGGCCTCAGTCCTGACAAAACTGCCATGAGCGCAGCGTCGTCGGAAATTTTCTCAACTTCCATGGATTGTTTGTTGAATCTGTCCAGGTAGCTTTTAAGGGATTCCGTTTTTCCTTGCTTTATGCTTACCAACCTTTCTTTGGGGGTGATCCTTGCCTTTGAACCCATGAACTGGGCGAGGAATGCTGTGGCAAGATCGTCCCAGCATTTTATAGATCTTTGGTGTAATCTTCTGAACCATCTTTGAGCCTTGTCTCCCAATGTTAAGGGGAAGGCACGGCACATGATGGCTTCTCCGGCGCCCTGAAGCTCCATCCAAGAAGAGTATTTGTCAAGGTGGCTGAGGGGGTCTCCTTCCCCGTCATATCCGGCCAGCTGAGGCATTTTCATCTTTTCGGGTAATGGTTCTGCTAGGATATCTTCGGTAAATGGTGAGTGGCGTTTGGTGAAATACTCATCCGGGCTCCCCTTGCTTTTTGCCTCCAGATCTGCTATGCGCTTCTTTAGAGCGTTCACTTCGTTTTCTGGTTGTTCTCCAGGATGGTTTCTTTGGCGTTCAGCTTGCTTCCTGGCGGGAATTGAGGGACGCTGAGGGTCCAACTTGTCGAATGCGCTGTTCGCCCTCCTAGTTTTCGATTTAGTCGCCACAGGGGAGCTTCCAACTTCCTCAGTTTGATCCCTGGAAGATCCTTCGTCTGGAAAATGCAGGGTCCGCCTGGTGGGGAGTCGTTCGGTCCTTTCCTGGCGAAGAGATTCCCCTCTGTCTTCCCGTGGCAGGTATTGGGCTTGGTTTTGCTCCAACCTGCTGACAATATTCGTTAGTTTCTCAATGGCTTCCCTCATCGTCGCCGTTTGTGGGTCGGCGGTTTCGTCCCGACCCCCTTTTTCCGAGTTCATGGGATTCTGGCTTCGCCCAGGGTGGGTATGGCCCGCGTGGGACTGGTTCCCTGACGCTGACAATTCGTCCATGGGGTTACTTTTATGAATCGTGTGTGGAGATGGGGCTGCTATCAAGTAGGATCCCCTTCCTCTAGCGCCAAACTGTTGACGTTCAAAATTGTATGAACAAGATTGAAGCCAACTAAGAGTGCAGAAAGTAGTCTAAAGGATGCGATGAAGAAGAATGTTCGATTGTCTCTGAAACGATTACTTCTTTCTTTATAAATAATCTACAATAATCAAAGGGCTCATTGGGGTTTTTCTCCTTAGTGTATTCCTTTAGATTTTCTCTCTGCCCCCCTTGCCAACTTTGTTTTCTGAGCCTTTTATAGTAGAAACATAATAACGTCTAATCTTCATGTCTTGTCAACCCAGAGACTGAGCTGAGCTAATTAGTGCGTTGTCCCAACGGGATTGGCGCCCGACCTCAACGTTGTACTGTTGACTGAGGATGATGGGACTTGTTGATCCCAGTAGTAAATGCATTGTCTATTAAAACGGGCTAAGGCTTCTGATTGGAGGAATAGGTGGGCGCTGACACAGGACCTTTCCACGTGCATCCCTTTGGTTCGATGCCCAAAGATCTTGTCAGCGATCCGTAATCATTAGCCACTGTAGCGTCTTGGAAGACTACAATGGCTTGTTGGGAAAGCTATGCTCCTGCCGATCTGACCTCGCATAACCGAACTCCCATTTCCTTGTCCTCATTGGGCTATGACAGTCCGAGCTCAGCGACCCCGGAGGTCGGCGTCAACAAAGATCAAGAAAAAAGAAGACTTGATCAATGAAACTGAAGAGTTGAGTTAATAATATCACTGCAACTGTAAACATTTTACATGTCCTAGCAATGAAGACACATTAATTCCAAGCGGGGACTTGCTAATGTAAGATATCTTGTCGATACTTTCCTTTTGGGTGCTCTTGTTATGGTAGAAGAAATTTCATTAAGGAATTTGTTTTCCATTTTCTACGAGGAATTCCTCTAAACTTAACTAATTATTCATGCTCTGAACAACCTATATCCAATGAACCAAGTTTTTTCACAGAACAAACTCAAACAGAGACACCAGCAACAGGTAATACAAAACAAGAAGAGAAAATACTAAGAACAAATCAAGATCTGCATTTCAGGGCAACCTTCTTGATTCTAGCTGTAAATTTGTCAGTACATATTTATAAGTGTAATCCTTCAATTTAGCATAGACTGTATAAAATTTGTTGCTGTGTGGTGGAAATCGTCAAACATTTGATGATAATAATCTCATTGCAAGTAAAATTTGTTGGAATGCAGAAGCAAAAATATTCTGAAATTTTAAAAAAATCTTTAATTCAATAAATAAGATCGTCTAAATGTTCATGTATATGTTATATCAAAAATGAATGATTTGAATCTTTACCTAAATTTGATGATTAATTTTTGGATTAACTCTGAATCACGAATTTCTGGCCTTTTGGATCACATATTTCCAGCTTTTAATTCCAATATCTTGATGCTCCAAACCTCCAAGTCTTTTATGATATTCTTCAAAGTTAAGACTATACTGGTGTGTGGCTGTGGGTACCCTCTTTTAATTAAATCAAGAAACTCATTCTTGAACTAGACATATGAATTTCCTCTATCCAAATTTGAATACTATGAAATTATTGTATTATGATTTCTTGTGTTCAATTCTGTACGATATCTAGGTTCCATCTAGTATCTATGGATAAAATAGTTCTGATCCATACACAATAAGAATTTTACATTCAAATAGAAGTCTTAATTAAAATTCAAGTAGGAGTTTAAATTAAAGTTCAAATCAAATTAGTTTACATTTAATTACATATGTAGTCATTGAACTTCAATTACAATTACAATTAAGTTTATAACTTTATAGCAATTACAATTAAGTCCAAAACTTTATTGTAAATATAATAAAGTCCAAAACTTTTATAATAATTACAATTAAGTTCCAATACTTTATAGACCTACTACAAGAACTTAATTAGACATATATCATCCAAATTCCAATAATTAGATCACGTATAGTCGACCATAAATCACCAAATCTAATTATTAATCTTTGCTTTTTTTTTTTTTTTTTTCAATAAAGGGAAAAAGAACGCACTCTTGTAATATATATAAGATTACAGAGGCCAATAAATCTCTAATATTTTCTTTTGATATGTTGTGTATGTATTTTATCCCCGTTTGAGATTCGATAATTATGTATGAGCATAAATAATCGTTTTGTCTTTCTAATTATTCTCACTAACTTAAATACAATTCTCTTCAACGGTCCTGTAAACTAATCATAGATGTCGAATGTTAGCCGACGTTAAACACTTAACTCAAATTTTAGGTGTTCAACAGAAAATACTTAAGTAATTGCTCTACAATTTTTAGGGCATCGATTCCCGACATAAATTTATGTTCTCTGCTTTACTCATTCTCAAACTCCCAATTCACCAAAATATTTGACCAATCATATTGATCATTCCCATTGGTTAATCAAAAAACTATTAAGATATACATAATACTGTCAAATGATTTAGATGAAATACCCGACGATCAAGTAGAATTTAATTTTTCGAACGCTCATGCTATAAAATTAAACTCGAAACATGGTCCGTTTAATACGCTCAAAATGTACTAGTGTCACCTTTAATTATTTATGTGATAGTGACAAATCACAACTCGAATAGTAAATCGATCAATACTATAACCTTAAAGTACACATATTGTGAACAAATGTGTACACTCAAAATGTACTAGTGTACACATATTGGGAACAAATTGTTTAAGGTCAAAATATAAATTATGTCACAATGTACTTCTTAATGCAAGTACACAAATTGCATTATCTCAAGTGATTATAGACATTCTAATCCGTATGTTCAATAATAAGTAAATGCAACGAATAAATAAAACACGATTTATTTATAATAAGTTATTATTTTATCATAACAAAATATACTATATGGGCACACCACCCAACAAAACTATCTACAAAAGCAGATATATAATACTTCTATTTAAATCTCAAGAACAAGAAGAAAATAAGCGCCTCAGTCCCCAATAAATTTGGATCGTGAATCTTTTATCGCAAACACCTAATTTTCTCTTCATTCATAGACTATAATTTGGTCTTATAGTGGCAATCCTGTTTAGTAATATTACTGCCGGAAATACTTACTTCCAAATCACAACTAAAGTCGGAGACCAAATGGATAGTGAACAATATGCGCACTTTTCCAGCAATTCTCGCGTAAGTTTGGAGAGGCAACGTACCAGACATGATGTCGGAATACAAATTGGAGTTGGACAGCACCCGATCCGCCATAAGTGTCATCGTCAAGTTCATGATCTTCGAGTCACGGGCGCCCATTTTCCCGGCCGGAACGGGGACCTCACCCACCACGTCGCCTCTGTATTTTAATAAGGAAGTGCTGTTTTTGTACTCGAAACCAACTCTGTTGGGGTTCTTCACGGTGACGCTGGTATCGATGGTGACATTCAAGAAGACCCTGAATCTGGCTATGTCAAAGGAGAAATCTAGATCCGACAGAGCAGCGGAATTGACGGTGATGACGGGACGCTTGGCCTTGAAAACTGTGAGCCCTAGAATGGTGAAAATTAGAGCAAAAGCTAAAACCACAGATATCACCACCAAACATATGATTTTTCTTCTGCGTTTTTTGTTGGGGTTGCGATCGTGCTGAGCCATCATCATCGTTTTGTTCTCCACCTGCTCCAACGATTCTACCTCCATTAACACTCTCCTTCCTTTTCTGCTGATATACAAATCGCGTGGAACAATATTGTAGCTTAAATGCAACACCGTAACACCAGAAGATTGGCAGATTGTAGTATTAAAAAAAATTGAGGATCCCACCCTAGAAACACTGGGCGATGAGCAGCATTCTATAAGCTATTAATAACCCATAAAAATTCTGCTAAAGAATCGTACAAGCAAAACTAGTAAATAACAGGAATTCAACAGTTTGGCCGAAATTGAACTGTTCATAGGATTCTAGGGGCCAGGTAGGTGATTGACATACTGCTCCCATTAATATATTTTTCATAAAACTTAGGGATGAACAGCATTTTGAAAATTAGGTGTTAAATCGATAGAGATTTATTACGCTGCAAGTTCGGTATGAACAGAGACTTTTAGGAAGTTAGATGAGCAGCAGGTAGTTGTACATTAATTACTCGTACTTTGAAGCGGGGACAAATTCAGTTATGGCCTGGTTTAAGAAAATGTCACATTCGAAAATTTAATTTATGTTTAGACTGTTTGATACGAAAATAAAAATGAAGTTCGAATTTCAAGATACAATCACTTTAAACTTATTTTTTTTTTTTTGTTAATTTCATGAAAAATACATTCATACGTGGTACTTTAGTTTTTATTTTCCAATTTACATGAAATTGGAAAGCATTTTCACCTTTACCAATCAAACGGACTCTTAAGGTTTTCAAATAAGGCTAAATTAGATTTATAGGACGGGTTCTAATCAAAAATTTTACATAAATTAAAACGTTATACATAGCAAGTAGGTCTCACTCAATAAAACAACCGTCTTTTTTTGAATGGAAAACCCTAGAAATGCATAATTTGGCGAGGATTGAAAAAATAAACAAAGCGCCAACAGATAGGTTTTTTCATCAGTCCACTTTAATTATTTGATAATTTTTGAGTCAAAGATTGATTCTACAATTGAACCCTTATGACTGTATAACGGTCTAATTTCTAATTAAAATCTTCATATAATTGCTGCCAGAATGTAAGAAGTAGGTTTCAATCTTTATTTTTTCCTATTTAATTTTTAATTTTGTCCCTTTTGTTGGTCGATTTTGAAAAAAAAAAAAAAAATTTACATGATATTATAACTTTTGAGTAATTAATGATGAATTGAACTATTTTACCGAATGGACTGTCAGGGAGGGTGTCCAACTTCATTCATAAATGATAGGTCATAGGAAAAGTCTTCTTTACCAGGGCTTACGTGGCCTTGGTATTGTACCAGAATTCTTAATGACATAGTAAATTAAAGGGAAAAATACATAAATCCTACCTTTACTTTACACTATTTCAAAAATGACAAAACAACTTTCACATTTCAAAAATAAGATATTTCACCTATACATACACATATTTATTTATATAAATATATAGAAAGATAATTATATATAATATAATTAATTAACCCACCCCCACTTCTACCACCCCTACCGCTCCGGCGATCGCTCCGATTCCGGCGACTTTTCCGACGACGACGACTTTCCGGCGACTTTTCCGACGACGACTTTTCCGGCGACTGTTCTGGTTACCATTGATGGTCACAGTCCATGTCACATGTCATTAGTCACAAGTCACAGTTCAGGTCACAGGTCACAACGCATTTTTATTTTTTTATAATGATTAATAACTTGATAAGGCTAATGTTTCACATTTTTGTTAATAGTCACGAGTTATTTTCAATTGGTCACGGCACAGGTCACAATATATTCACACTTTTGTTCATAATCTCATGTTATTTTCAAATGGTCACAGCACATGTCACAGAATATTTTTACACATTACTCCAATTTTTGTTGATAGTCACAGATTTATTTTAAATGGTCACAGAACAGGTCACGCAATATTTTTTCACATGGCCCAGGTCACGGCATAGGTCACAGCACAAAACTCAAGGCACATGGCTCAAGTCACAGCATAGGTCACAAGTTTACAGTCCAAGTCACAGCGCACGTCACAAGTTCACAGCCCAGGTCACAGCTCACGTCACAAGTCACATCCCAGGTCACAGCTCACGTCACAAGTCACATCCCAGCTCACCTCCCAGGTCACAAGTTAGGTCACAGCAAAATACCCCCCACCACCACCACCACAAGACCAACTACGCCGGAGCAAATCACAAAAACCACAGCAACAAACACTCACCGCCCACCAACCACGCACATACACCATTTTCCCAAGGCACTTGCAACATCAACATTTTACATACCAACTACGTCGGAGCAGACAACAACCACCACAGATTCACACCAACCCAAATGCCCAAGCCCAAACCCAAGTGGCGCCGCCGTCGTGCCATTCGTCGGAAATAGCCCTTTCGATTTCGAGATCACCTTCCATTTCGAGACCTCTACATGGAGATGCAACCTCCGAGCAGACATCTCTCGCCAGTGGTGCCGGTGCCGACTGTGTGGCGGCGGCGCATAGGGACATAGAAACTGCCGGCGGAGAGGAATGAGAAATGGAGAAGAGAGAAGTGGCACCGCTGTCGTGCGATTGGTCAGAAAATAGCCATCTCCGATTTCGAGGATCTCCTTCCATTTCGAGACCTCCATCGTGCGATTCGTCGGAAAATAGCACCCTCCGAGCAGACACATCTCTCGCCAGTGGTGCCGGCTGTGTAGTGGCGGCGGAGGAGGAAGAAGGGAGAAGACCGCCGGCGAGACACCTCCGTCAGAGAGAGAGAGAGACAGATAGAGAGAGAGAGGGTTGGGGCGGCGGGTTGAGGAAGTCGTGAGAAACTAGGGCTTTAAGTTTGGGTGGGTGTATATAAATTATTTTTTATAATATTATTATTAATATTTAATTAAATATAAAAATCTGTATCTATTTATAAAAAGATCTGACTTTTGAAAATTAAAAGATGAAATTTGATTTTAGAATTTGAATGTTCAAAAGTAGGGAATTAGGTAATTATCACTAAATTAAAAAGGAAAAACAACCCCCATCCCACCCTACCCTACCCTACCCTATATACAGAATATAGATCCAATTCGAACCCTTTGTATTTGATCTATGCCTCTACATCTATTTTTCATTCATTGTTTGCCATTCCGTCTCGTATCCTTACCCATTTTCACTACTTTGGGATGGCAATTATGTTTTGTATTACCCGATGGGCAGAGACAGCTAGACGTCCAGATGTTACCCAAGTGAAAAAAAAAAGGTTGAGAATTTTAAATTGGATGGAGAAAAAGTGGAGGACCGATTTTGTAACGCCACATTATCCAGAGTTCCATGTAATTAACCCTATATTTATGTTCTTTAAGTATATAGCGGATTTATTTAATGTTTTAATTTAATTGTTTAACAATAAGATTATTATAAACTAATGATTATTACAGTGGAGGGTCCGGAGATGCTTCGACGACGTCAAGTGCCCAATTGATAATTAGTTATTGCATTGTATGAATTACGTGTCATATTAATATAAATACACAATACTCCTTTGGGGGTAGGTGAACGCGGAGACCGAATATCACAAGTTCGAATCCTCTGCCAACACTTCTGCAGTCGAGCCCGTCGCACCAAGCTTGCATGTGCGATTTACCTCTCTTGTGTGGTTTGCGGACTACTGTACATGAAACATAGTTTACTTAGTGCGCACTTACGGTGGTCGGGTCTCTACCCCTTCGGGGTGTTTGGAGCTCCGCTGACGAGTAGCGGTTGCGGGTTCCTACGTTAAAAAAAAAAACACACAATATTAATGTTATTATTTTAATATTTTTTTTATTCAATTCCAATGGTAGTTGGCTATTTACTTATAATATCCACGGTGGAATGAACACGTGTCGCAGGTTAGTTGGAAAATGTTAAAATTAAGTGTGTAAAATTTAGAGGAATTCGTTTGTAAATGCGAAAAGTATTTATAAATTGGTTAAAATTAAAAATAGATGTAAAACCTAAGAGATAAAATACAATTATTGTAAATCAATTTGCATCTACCGCAAAGTAACAAGAATCACTGATTTCATTCCAGGTGCTATACAAACACTTATGCTGACCAGTTTGAAGCATTTCTTTGAATAAAGAATCAAAGTCGTCATACATGAATTAGATAAAAAAAAATGGAGCTGATGAGCACGCAACTTACGAACTCCGAACTAACTCTTGAATCAATCGAACATAATCGCACGTATTCGAGAGTGCTACCTAATATGTTTTTGGTACTTTTAAACTAAGAGAAGAAATTGGATTCCAACAAACTTGCTAATACGAGACAAAATATTTGATAGCATAAATATTTAAATTGTTCCGTTAACGTTAATTGGTCGTTAATCATTCAAACATCTTTTCTACACGTCCAATTATTCTAGATTGAAAATCTTCCTCAATGAATGTATGCGTATAAGTAAAATGAACAAGAATATCAAATTCACGAGGCTCAAAAAATTAAGGGGGTAGCTATGTCAATGAGCCGAGCAGGCAAAAAAGCTCGAGTTCGACTCGAGCTCGAACTTTTTTGGGCTCGAGTCGAGCCCGAACTTTCGACCCGAGCCTTAGTAGGCCGAGCCGGTTCGGTGTTTTTTTTACGGCACCTTATAGCCTAATGTTGGATAACATGTTAGATTTATAAATGAGTGACTATCCATTATAACAAAGTAATAAATCTTTTTAATGATCGATTTGAAATTTCTTACAAATTTTAGTGACCATTGGTGAAATTAGTTTAATTTTTAAATGTAATCAAGCAATATATATCACTAATAATTTTACTTAGAGCTCGTTTGAGCCACATTTTTTCTTCATTATAATGAAAAATATGACCGTTATTCATCACATCAACATTAAAATTCAAACTTTTTATCTCTTGTGTGGGGCCCATAACGGCTATATTTTTCATTCTCATTCTCATTATAATGTGGTTCAAATGAGCTCTTAATATAGAAGAATAAACGTTAGTGTAAATAAGAAAATGCTCACTTTAAATATTTAGGCACTTAGAGAAATGAAACAGTAATAAACTAATAATGCAATAAATATTAAACAAACAAATATCACTCATTTTTCAAAATAATCTATCTGATAAATTATGAAATAAAATTGTCACTTATAATTAGTTTATTGGTTTCATAATGAGAAGAATAAGTTGACAGGTTTTTTTTACAGGCTGGTCCTGTGGCTAGCCGAGCCACACGGACCGACTCCTCAAAATGAGGCTCGGTTCGAGCTTGGCCGGCTCGGGCTTTTTCCTAGCTGAGCCCGAGCCGTCCGAGTTTTTTAACCATCCCTAAAGAGGGGTCAGGTTTTTTGGGATACTATCTATCACTTAAATTCAAAAACACAAGTCTATGACAGAATTTAGGATGTATTTTATGGCTTCCTAATAGCTCAAAGCAATAAACTTACAATATTATTGAAATGAAAAGCCAGAAGAACATAAATAAAAATTACACAATAATCAAGCCCAAATTGAGTTTTATATTCCTATGAGAATCAACCTCAACTCCTAATACTGAGAATGTATCAAATTCTCGTGGAAGAACTGTGAGTCTCGAGATATAAAGACACCTAACAATTACCATAAGCAAGAAGAGATGAGGAAGAACTCACAATCATCGTTCAAATAATATCCTAAATGAAGAACTCGAGAAGAAGAGCCTGATTGCACAAGATTTTGGGAAGAAACTTGGAACTTTAAATCAAGAATTGGAAAAGAGGGAGATTTTTTTTTAAAAAATTATGGAATGTTTCTTGAGAAAAATTAATTAATTACATTAATGAATGCTCATGAATCTTATTGTTACTACAAAGCACAAACGTGTAATTTCATAGAACAATGTAGTTTGAGGATAGCCCTGTTACGTCAGTTGTGATTTCATCTCTAACACAACTTCACACTGAGAAAACTAATTCAAGCATTTATGCATTTGCATAATTGAAGTGTCACCCCGTGAGTTTTTCGAGAAGCTTGGTGTACAAGCCAAAGAGATTTGGATTTGATGACAAACTCTACAGAACAGTTCATCATGTTCATTGTACCTACATTTACAAATTGGATTAAGGTGCTGTCTGGCGCGAATATTAGCTTTTGAGAATTGATTTTTACTTCAAATCATCATGGCCCACCATTGAAAATTGGTCAATTTTCATGCTTTTGAATATAAAATATTGTTCATTTTACCCTCATTTATGCTATCGTGTACATTTGTTTTATACGAATGGCTTTGACTATTCCACAGCAATTACAAGTTGACTCATTTGACATAACTTGGAGATAATGATGTGTATTCATGGTGAACATTCTCTTGGGACTTGGGAGGGTACTTCGTTTTGAATAGGAGGGGCGTTGGAGGTGGCTGCATGCGGATGGTAACCGATGTACAACAATACAACGGAAAAAAAAAATGTTTCAGTCAGATCAGAGTAAATTTTGTGCGTAGGTGTGGGTGTTCAAAGTTCAAACACCACTCAGTGAGAGAAATCAGCTGGCAAGAAAGCCACCAACATGAGGCTGATATGGCCTATTATCAATGAATAAGCCACAAAGGAACAAAAATGAAATCACTTTTTCAATAACTTTGGATAATATTTAAATAATCAATATTTAAATTGCTTTCATACATATCTCAATTTGTCACCCCGTGAGTTTTTCGAGAAGCTTGGTGTACAAGCCAAAGAGATTTGGATTTGATGACAAACTCTACAGAACAGTTCATCATGTTCATTGTACCTACATTTACAAATTGGATTAAGGTGTTGTCTGGCGCGAATATTAGCTTTTGAGAATTGATTTTTACTTCAAATCATCATGGCCCACCATTGAAAATTGGTCAATTTTCATGCTTTTGAATATAAAATATTGTTCATTTTACCCTCATTTATGCTATCGTGTACATTTGTTTTATACGAATGGCTTTGACTATTCCACAGCAATTACAAGTTGACTCATTTGACATAACTTGGAGATAATGATGTGTATTCATGGTGAACATTCTCTTGGGACTTGGGAGGGTACTTCGTTTTGAATAGGAGGGGCGTTGGAGGTGGCTGCATGCGGATGGTAACCGATGTACAACAATACAACGGAAAAAAAAAATGTTTCAGTCAGATCAGAGTAAATTTTGTGCGTAGGTGTGGGTGTTCAAAGTTCAAACACCACTCAGTGAGAGAAATCAGCTGGCAAGAAAGCCACCAACATGAGGCTGATATGGCCTATTATCAATGAATAAGCCACAAAGGAACAAAAATGAAATCACTTTTTCAATAACTTTGGATAATATTTAAATAATCAATATTTAAATTGCTTTCATACATATCTCAATTTGTCACCCCGTGAGTTTTTCGAGAAGCTTGGTGTACAAGCCAAAGAGATTTGGATTTGATGACAAACTCTACAGAACAGTTCATCATGTTCATTGTACCTACATTTACAAATTGGATTAAGGTGTTGTCTGGCGCGAATATTAGCTTTTGAGAATTGATTTTTACTTCAAATCATCATGGCCCACCATTGAAAATTGGTCAATTTTCATGCTTTTGAATATAAAATATTGTTCATTTTACCCTCATTTATGCTATCATGTACATTTGTTTTACACGAATGGCTTAGACAATTCCACAGCAATTACAAGTTGACTCATTTGACATAACTTGGAGATAATGATGTGTATTCATGGTGAACATTCTCTTGGGACTTGGGAGGGTACTTCGTTTTGAATAGGAGGGGCGTTGGAGGTGGCTGCATGCGGATGGTAACCGATGTACAACAATACAACGGAAAAAAAAAATGTTTCAGTCAGATCAGAGTAAATTTTGTGCGTAGGTGTGGGTGTTCAAAGTTCAAACACCACTCAGTGAGAGAAATCAGCTGGCAAGAAAGCCACCAACATGAGGCTGATATGGCCTATTATCAATGAATAAGCCACAAAGGAACAAAAATGAAATCACTTTTTCAATAACTTTGGATAATATTTAAATAATCAATATTTAAATTGCTTTCATACATATCTCAATCACAGAAAATTGCTTTCATACATATCAATATATAGATTGATTTCATACCCATGTTTTACATTTATCAACAAATTATGATTTATTAGAATGATGGGTAACTGTTAACCTATGATCAAATCGTATGTCTTGATTATAACAAACAATTTATGTTTATCTCTAATTTAATTGTTAAATTGATTGCATGTAGGCAAATTGAGTCAAAACCATTGAATGAGAAGTTGTCAATCAAGGAATTTGTCAAATGAAGATCGATCGAGCACTCATGGAAACAAGTTTTGCGTCATTTCAAATCAAGCAACAAATCGAGCTCTCGCGCCAAATTAATCGAAGACTTTGTAATTAGATTTCTCTTGACTCAGTTGTAAAGGTAAAACACTTTAATTTTTGGCAATGATACTTTTGCGAGCTCAAGTAATGATTTTCTCGTACACGACAAATTTTACGTAACGAAAATATTTGCACAATTATTTTCAAAGGGAAGTTTTTCCAACTTTTTTTTTTTTTTTAAAACTATCAAACAAATTTACTTTGAAAAATCAGGTAAAAATGTCATTGATTGCAAACAAAACAAAATGAAAAATGACCTTGATAAACTCTGGTCATCCGGACGGCGAACCGAACGTTCGGTTCACCAACAACGGTCCGCTTTTTGATCGTTCTGACAGAGTTGCTCAACGACTAGTTGGGTCGTCCGGTTCTAAACCTTATGTGCTCGATTTCAATCGAATCATAATGAATCACATCTTAAAGCCGTAAAAAGAATATTTAGATATCTTAGTGGGACTCGAACCTTAGGGCTTCGGTATTCTAAAAAATACTCATATTAATCTACTTAGCTATTCAGATGCCGATTGGGCCGGATATGAAATTAATCGAAAAAGCATTAGTGGCGATTGTTACTTTCTAGGTTTTGCTCTAGTATCATAGTTTAGTAAGAAACAAAATTTCGTGGCATTTTCTACGGCCGAGGCCGAATATATCTGACCGCAAGTTGTTATACACAAGTGTTATGGATGAAACAAACTATTAACAATTTTCATTTATGTTACGATTATATTCCTTTTATGTGTGATAACGTTAGTGTCATAAATTTGTCTAAAAATCCCGTTTTGCACTCTCGAACTAAGCATATTGAAATTAGACCATTTTCTTAGAGATTATGTTCAAAAGGGCGACATCACGTTAGAGTTTGTCGATACCGAAAACCAATTGGCTGACGTCTTCACCAAACCTCTTGCACTCGACTGTTTTACCTTCATTCAAAGAGGTTTAGGCATAATCGATGAAAAACTAGTGTATGATTAAAATTACATGCCTTTTTATATGATTCATATCCGTTTTCAGGTTATCCAGACAAGGAATTAGACGTTCGGTTCAAAATCAGATTGTCCGGACTAGACATCCGGTTCAGCGACTGGGGCGGTTTTAAAATCGCGAACGTCTCCTTCTTTCTCATATCTCCTCATTTCTCTCCCTAAATTTCTTCTATATACACTTTATCACCTCAAAACGTCAAATACACCTATATTTTACAAAACCCATCACTTTTAAATTCCAATTTTCACATAATTTCACTTTCCATTTCAAGATCTTCATTTTCACCTAAAACTTTTGAACCCTAGATCTCTCACACACAAACCTTCAATCTTTACCCATGGCAAGCACTAGAAGCAAAGGTAAACATCTCAAGAGCACGGTATGACACTCTCCTCCACCTTCTTTCGACGAGGACACAGATTTTGAACCCGAGGTGCCGGTAAACCTTTTTGCAAAATCACCCATTATAATTGGTAAGAACGTCGATTTTGCCTATTTTACCATTGAAGCACCTGCATTTCAAATTGATGAAGCTTTCAAAAATGTAGGTTGGATTTCTATTGCCACAATAGAACAAAACGGATACCCACGTCTTATGCAAGAGTTTTATCACAACAAGCCAATTTCACATTCAAATGAAATCTCTTGTTTTATTAGAAATAAATGTGTTGTTATAAATTGAGTACTCATTCGTGACCTCTTAGAGCTTGAAGAATGGAGTAGCTTGAAGAATGGAGTACTCAAATCTTTTTACACTAAACACATCCCAAGCTCAACGGTTACGTCCCTATCGATGCTTGTCGTCGTGTCATCGGGATTTTTTTTGTAAATATCACCAAACTTAGTGCACATCAATTATCTCTTCCATGTAAGGTTTTACACAACATTATTGCAAATATCATTGTTTCTCGAAAAGGCAATCAAGTTGAAGTGAACTCTTCTGATCTCTTCCTTCTCGATTCCCTTCTTGTCGATAGGAAACTTGATTTTCCAACCATTGCAATATGCCTCATGAAACTTGTGTACTCCACACGAACCATCAATGCCTTATCATATGGCAAGCTTTTTACCAAAATTTTCAAACATTTTCATATTGCATTAGATGATGTGGCATACATTTCACTAAAACCTATCGACACCATCAACATTCAAACACTCAAAACACATGAAAATAGTAAAAGAACACGATCAATGGGTGGAAAGCACAAAAGGTTCGACCCCACCTCAGCTCCATCGACTCTACCCTTTAATGATGATGAAAATGAAGATGAAGATACCAATATACAGGCCGCTCCACAACATGCTTCAAGTACTCATTCTTCGTTCGGTGGCTTCACATTCATCTCGAAGATCACTACAACATGATGAATGGTCTCGTTGACTCTTGCATCTTCAGTTGATGGACTTGGAAGAATGCTTCGAGAGTTGAAAGTGCAACACGATGAGATTCGAGCTCAACATGATGCTATTCTAGGACAACAAGCCAGACATGCAAGCTCGGCAACATGCCTTCTATGCTCACTTTTATGCATTGTTTCCTCCTCCTCCGAAGTCTTAGTTCTTGATCGCTTTCGGTTCATCATGCCTTGTTTTTACTTTGGTATTTTTATGTAGTTAAATGTTTCGATTTGCATTATACTCTCCATGATTTTGAAATTTCATTTTGCTTGTGCTTCTCTATGCTCTATTCTTTTTGTTTATGTCAAATGGGGGGAAAACATATGAGATGATTTGATGGTTTGTGATGTAGCAAATACCCGACCCCGAGGTTATGGGCCTGGGCTTCAGTCCCGAGGTCTATTTTGTACCCGACCTCGGGTGCATCTTTTCCTGGCCCTTTCCTGAGCGTGAAGATCGAGGTCGGGGTCCATGTCGGGGTTGGCCCACGAACCTCTACCTCTTCCCGTTCGACCTTCACTAACTCCTCTCGCCCCAAACCATCCGTTCCAACCTACTGTCTCCCAATTCATCACAAACTCCTCTCCTAAGTCACACACTCCTACTAGGACTTAGATTATACACTCCTACTAGGACACGGATTATACACTTCTAATAGAACTCAAATTAACTACAGGAACATTAGTCCTTCTAGGACTCCACCACCATCCTCTATAAATACACCGCTCAGCTTCATTATTCAGGTACGTTTTTAATAGCATCCAGCATAAAGTTCTCTTGAGTAATTAACTGACTTAAGCATCGGAGGGGCAACGAGAACGTACCTCGACGCCTTTGTTTCAGGGATTGAAGACCACATCCAGCAGGAGCTTTCGCACTCGGTTCGGGTTGGCCCAGGTACGATTTTCGGTAGCATCATTTGGCGCCGTCTGTGGGAAACGCTACCAGAAGCCATGGTTAACACACGCTCAGGACATCTTCCGGCAAGCTCATCCGCACCCCACCAACCTCCTGCTGCGGACACCTCAATCCCCCAGGATGTTACATCCGGGGCACCGCCGCAGCCCCGACAACCATAGCTCCGGCCGCATTCGAAGAACTCCGTCAACAGGTGGCTCTGCTAGCTCAGCTATTGCAAGAGAGAGGTAACCATACGTTACCTTCACCACTAAGTGGCAACATTGCCGAGAATCTGGTTCCGACCCCTAGCAACGGCGACGCTGGCGGTCGGGTCAGCATCAACCACCGATGGGCTCAGGACCAGTGGCACTAAATTCAGCTGACCTGGCGAGGATCATTCAAGAAGGAATCACGGCCGGAATGCTTCAAAGATCACAAGCAGCAACAGGATTTACCCCGAACACTCCGTTCACCCCCGAAGTATTGTCTTACCCACTCCCAGATCGTTTCAAGTATCCTCGGGTGAAGGAATACGATGGGACCACTGACCCCATCAACCACCTCAACATATACACCGACATTATGAATCTGCAGGTGGCACCGGACGCTGTAATGTGCAAAGCCTTCCCTCAAACGTTGACTAACGCCGCCCGGGATTGGTTTTCCACATTAGAGCCCAATTCAATATCTGCTTTTTCAGACCTAGCTGACAAGTTCTCCGCGTTCTTTGCGAGTAGCAAACGCATTAGGAAGACTGCCGTATTACTCATGCAGATGCGTCAAGGGCCGACTGAGACGCTCCGCAGTTTCATGACCAGGTTTAATAAAGAGAGACTCATGGTTCCCGACTTACATATCACGGCCGCGGTCTCCGCCCTAACTTATGCCGTGAGGTGTGAAGCGTTCAAGATGTCTTTGTCAAAGACCCCGCCGAAGGCCATAACCGACCTTCTCATCAGGGCGGAGAAATACATCAACATGGAGGAGACAATGTACCCTAGGGGAGAAGCCCCGCCAGCCAAAAAGCCAGACCTGAAGCGGCCCCATGAGTCCAATCAGCGTATGGATTTTTCTCGGAACAAATCAAGGTCAGAAACTTCCCCGACATCTTTCACCCAGTTAACACCACGAGGTCAAACATCCTGATGGAGATCAAGGATCTCAAAAAGTTGAAGTGGCCCCCGAGGCTTCATTCCCCACCTGAAGCTCGGGACAAGAGTAGGTACTGTGATTTTCATAAAGACCATGGGCACACAACAGAAGGGTGCATCGCCTTAAAGTGGGAGATCGAATCTCTCATCAGAAGAGGCTTCCTGGGTACGTATGTCAGTCGGGATAAGCGCCAGCAGGGAAATCAGAACCAGAGGAGACCCCCTACTGGTGAAGGGAATCAACAACCAACGGCAGGTACCATAAACATTATCATTGGAGGGACGGCCTCGGGAGGAGACACCAGCAATGGGCGCAAACAATACGTAAGACAGCATGATCAGGTCTTGAACATGGAAATTGGTAATATTGAAGACATAACTTTCGGGTCAAAGGATCTGGAGGGCGTGTCTTTTCCCCACGACGATGCCCTGGTGATATCAACAATCATCGCCAACTTTGAAGTCAGAAGGATCCTGGTAGACAACGGCAGTGCGGCCAATGTGATATCACATGAGGCTTTCAACAAGATAGGCATCTCGTCGGGGCAGCTAAAGCCCGTTAAAACCCCCTTCAAGGGTTCGGAGGAGGCATCGTGGTTCCTGAAGGTGTTGTTAGTTTACCCCTGACATTAGGGTCCGACGGAAGGATGGTCAATCAGATAACTTCATTCCAGGTTGTTCGGACCCCCATGGCCTACAACGCTATACTGGGAAGGCCTTTACTGAACGCGATCGGGGCAATCGTCTCTACTTTTCACTTGGCAGTGAAGTTTCCTACAAACACAGGAGTTGGGGTGGTTCGGGGAAGCCAAGCAGTGGCCAGGCAGTGTTATGTGGCAAGCGTTCGTGAAATAAAACATGACGTCTTGCAGATATCTGATGCGGAGCTTGACCTCGACCACCGGGGGAGGCTGGCACCGGTGGAAAAGATGGACGAGGTAGATCTCGAGGTCGGGCAGAGGGTTACCATTGGTCAAGGTCTCGACGACGGCACCAGGGGGCAGCTAATCGCTTGTCTGAAACGCAACATTGATGTATTTGCGTGGAGTGTGGAGGACATGCCGGGGATTGACCCAGAAATTGCAGTACACAAGCTCAACATAAACCCCGGGGCTAGACCAGTGAAGCAAAGGAGGAGACAGTTCGCGCCTGAACGGCGGGAGGTCATACGAGAGGAGATAGCGAAGCTCATCAGCGCTAGTTTCATACGAGAAGTTCAATACCCTGACTGGCTCGCGAATGTCGTTCTTGTCAAGAAAGCCAACGGGAAGTGGCGCGTCTGCATTGATTTCACGGATTTAAACAAAGCATGCCCCAAAGACAGCTACCCCCTACCCCGAATTGATAATCTAGTGGACAGCACCTCAGGTCATAAGTTGTACAGCTTTTTGGACGCTTTTTCGGGGTACCACCAAATTCTGATGGCAAAGGAGGACCAAGAGAAGACTTCATTCATGGCAGACTCCGACATCTACTGCTACAGAGTCATGCCATTCGGTTTGAAGAACGCCGGGGCTACATATCAGAGACTTGTCAATAAGGTTTTCGCTAGCATGATAGGGAAGAATGTTGAGGCATATGTGGATGACATGGTTGTGAAAAGCAAAAAGATAGACTGTCACATATCAGACTTAGAAGAAGTATTCGGCACACTACAGAGGTACAAGATGAAGTTAAATCCCGTTAAGTGCGCTTTCGGTGTGGCTTCCGGTAAGTTTTTGGGGTTCATGATCACACATAGAGGAATAGAGGCCAATCCTGACAAAATACAAGCTTTGGTGTCCATGGAACCCCCGAGGTGCAAAAAGGACGTACAAAAACTGACAGGTAGGGTCGCGGCATTAAACAGGTTCGTGGCTCGGGCAGCGGACAGGTGTTTCCCATTCTTTAAAGTCCTAAGAGGAAGTCAGAACTTTGAATGGAGTGAAGAGTGCAGTGTAGCTCTGCAGGAGCTCAAAAAGGCCTTGGCAACCCCACTTATTCTCACTAGACCGGAACCTGGTGATACGTTATTACTATATCTGGCCGTCTCTGAGAGCGCAGTAAGCGGCGTCCTGGTGAAGGAAGTCGGGAAGGTACAGAAGCCAATATACGACGTCAGCAAAGTACTTCTTGACGCCGAGACCCGGTACACGTTAGCTGAACAGCTAGCTCTTGCTCTGATAATGGCCGCCCGAAAACTCCGACAGTATTTCCAGTCGCATCCCATAGTGGTACTCACTAACCAGCCGTTGAAGCACATTCTACAAAAGCCCGACGTCTCGGGGAGACTACTAAAATGGGCAATCGAATTAGGAGAGTTCGATATTGAGTTCAAACCACGCCCCGCCATCAAGGTACAAGCATTGGCGGATTTTATCGCAGAACTTACCCCAAGGGCTCGGGGGCCAGGAGATAGTGCCCCGAGCATGACCTCGGGGGTTTGGGAAATATTTGTTGACGGGGCATCCAATACATCGGGCCCAGGAGCAGGGGTTATCATTATTGACCCATCAAATGCCACCGAAATCCAATGTGCTTTTAGGTTCGAATTTGGGGCCACCAATAATGAGGCTGAGTATGAAGCCGTCATCCTGGCAATGGAGCTGGCACATGACCTTGGGATTAGAGACGTCCGACTATTCAGTGATTCACAACTCGTGGTCGGTCAAACAGATGGTACCTTCGAAAGAAGGGATGAGAAGATGAGTTTATACTGCTTAAAGGTGCATGACCTCAGAAGGAGATTCAGGAGCTGTGAAGTTGTTAAGATTGATAGGGATAGAAACTCAAAGGCCGACGCCCTATCCCGACTAATGTTCATGGGGATAGACGATTTGGACAGGACGGTGCATGTCAGGGTAGTGATGAGGCCTAGTATCGGGTCCATAGCCACCCTTATGGAGATTGATCATGAGCCCTCCTGGATGGACCCAATAATGGAGTACCTGGGTAGTGGGGACCTTCCGTCGGACCTCCGTGAGGCGAGAAGCGTGAAGGCTAGAGCATCGAGGTATTGTATCATCGGAGGGGTATTATTTCGCAGGAGTCTTACACTACCTTACCTGAGGTGTCTTAGACCCTCCGAGTCTGCCCGGGCCATGGTTGAAGTTCACGAGGGCGTATGTGGCAACCACCAAGGGGCGCGTACGCTGGCCTATAAGCTGATAAGGTACGGATACTATTGGCCCAACATGAAGAAGGACGCGTCGGACTACGTCAAGAAGTGTGATAAGTGCCAGAGATTTGGTAATGTGATACATACTTATGCAGAGGAGTTAACAAGTATCCCATGCGCAGCCCCTTTCGAGCAATGGGGAGTCGACGTCCTCGGGCCTTTCCCTTTGGCCAGGGGTCAACTGAAATTCATCGCTGTTGCAGTGGAATACTTTACCAAGTGGGTCGAAGCAGAACCTCTGGCGATCATCTCAGAACCAAGACTCAGGTCCTTCGTCTGGAAATCCATCATTTGTAGATTTGGAATACCCAAGGTGTTGATAACAGACAATGGGAGACAATTTGACAACACACAATTCAGAAGCTTTTGTTCAAATCTGGGGATCAGCCATCACCTGACCTCGGTGGCACACCCTCAGAGCAACGGCCTGGCCGAAGTGAACAATCGGATCATACTGCAAGACCTTCGTACGAGGATCGGGGACGCCAAGGGTAGTTGGCCTGACGAGCTACCCGCCATCCTTTGGGCGTACCGGACTTCTCATAGAACCGCTATTGGTGAAACTCCTTTCATGTTAGCCTTTGGTGTGGAGGCCACCGTGCCAGTCGAAGTTGGAATTCCCTCACAAAGGATAATTGAACCCCACATCGAAGGGCAATCGACTGAGCACCTTGACCTGTTGGAAGAGGTGAGAGAGCGTGCGTCTTTAAAATCCGCTAGCTATCAGAACAGGACAGCAAAGTATTTCAATACCAAAGTGAAGGCAAGGAGGTTCAGGGTTGGCGATCTTGTTCTTAGGAAGGCTGCAGCCGCCGGGCATCACCCAGGGAAGTTGGGACCAACCTGGGAGGGATCGTACGAGGTCATACGAAAGGTGAGAGAAGGAGCATACAGTTTGAGGGAGACTTCAGGGAGAGCTCTTCCGCGGCCATGGAACGCTAACAACTTGAAGATCTACTACAAGTAGCCGGCCTCAGAACTGAGAGGTTTAAGTTATGGTTTGCCTTTACTTTAATTTATGTTAATTGGTACTTTTTCTCCTTTTTAGTTTTCCTGCTTTCTGGCCTGCGAGCCTGACTATGTTTAATTTATGCGCTTAATCTATATGCCGTGTAACTTTCATTATTTGAGCAAATATATTGCGGCACTTGTCTCGAAAAATGTTGTATCATAGTACCGACCCCGACCTATCAGGGTATGTCCCATATGCCACTTCAGAGATTGAGTCGAGGTCGGGATCCATAATGAACAGAACTCGAGCTACCAAACCAGGTAACAAGTCTCGAGGTGATCCTCAATACGGTCTCGAGCCACTTGGCCAATCTTGGCCTCGTGACACGTCTCGGGATCCAACAAACAGAACTCGAACTACTTGGCCTGCCATCGACCTCGTAATACGCCTCGAGATTCTTCAACGTCACTCGAGCTACCTAACCAGGTAACACGTCTCGAGGTGATCCTCAATACGGTCTCGAGCCACTTGGCCAATCTTGGCCTCGTGACACGTCTCGGGATCCAACAAACAGAACTCGAGCTACTTGGCCTGCCATCGGCCTCGTAATACGCCTCGAGATTCTTCAACATCACTCGAGCTACCTAACTAGGTAACACGTCTCGAGGTGATCCTCAATACGGTCTCGAGCTACTTGGCCAATCTTGGCCTCGTAACACGTCTCGGGATCCAACAAACAGAACTCGAGCTACTTGGCCTGCCATCGGCCTCGTAATACGCCTCAAGATTCTTCAACATCACTCGAGCTACCTAACCAGGTAACACGTCTCGAGGTGATCCTCAATACGGTCTCGAGCTTCTCGGCCAATCGTAGCTTTGCAACACGTCTCGGGATCCAACAAACGGAACTCGAGCTACTTGACTAGGATAATTGAAAAAACAGGTCGGGTACAAAACTCGAGCTAATTCAAACACGCTCGAGTTAAAACGAATTGAAAATTACGCCAAGTAGCTCGAGCTCGTTCTAACGACCTCGAGCTGATTGCACCTGGAGGGTAAGCCAAGTACGAAGCTCGAGCGTACTTAGACGAATTCGAGCTGAATTTACTTAACGAATGTGCTAAGCGCGAACTTCGAGCTGACTCAAACGACCTCGAGCTGATTGCACTTGAAAAATAAGCTAAGTACAAAGCTCGAGCTCATTCGACAGACCTCGTAACATCCAAAAATAAAAGGAGTCATGCAAACAAGCAAAGTAAACCAAAACATCGACTTTTCATTTATAAAACAAGAGTTCGACATCGTACATTACAATGTTTTCAAAACAACAACATAACATCGATCTCTAGTCGAGATCAGTAGCCTCAACGGGGGCATCATCCTCTGCACCGCGGTGGTTACTCCCGTCAGATCTGAATCGCGAGCTCTCTTCTTTCCCCTTGACGGGGCTGGGGGTCTCGGGATCGGGCCCTTTGATTTCTTTAGTACGTTACCCATGAGTGCAGAAGGGTCGAAAGCCATTTCCAAATCTGAAAAAAGAGAAAAAGAACTAGTAGTTAGATCGACCTCATATCGGGGGGAAGTCAAGCAAAACGCAACAAAGATTGAAACTCGTACCCTCGAGTCCCCTCACGTTGGCGAGGTCGAGGGTGTCATCTTCGAGGAAGTAATCGATCTTAGTTGCCAGGGGCTCTTGGTTGACTATCTTAAGCCTATCTCTCTCCAAAACCTCGAAGTAGGCTTGACCCTCATTGAACCCATCTTTATCGGGGACCGACCATAGGGGCCTAAAGGGGTGGTCGGGGTTCGACGGTTTAATAAAAAAGTATCTCTCTTTCCAACCTCGGAGGGAGCTCGTGGTATCTGGAGTCCTAAACCCCCCCTTCGCTGACAGATAGACAAAACAATTATACCCCGGCGAGTATTTAAGGTCATAAACCATTCTTAGAAGATCGACCCTAGGATTAACCCCGACACACCTACATAGAATGAAAAAGTACACGAGCAACCTCCACCCATTAGGAGCCAATTGGCCGGGGCAGATGAAGTACGAGGTCAGGAAGGTCATAAAGAACGGATGGAGGGGCCACCTGAGCCCGGCCTTAAGAGCGTCCCTAAAAACTGTTATCTCCCCATCCCGAGCATCCAACACTGTTTCGTTGGGCTCAGGGGTTCTGACGTCGCATAAAGGCATAACCCCGAACTCTCTTGCTATCTTTATTATTACATGCTCTTTATACATCGTCGCTATACTAGGGTAGGTTAGCACAGACTCGACCCCGGGTCGTGAGGTTATTGGTTCTGCCATGGGGATGATAGATGTTGTGACGGGGTCGGGTTCCACAGGGTTCGAACTCCTAGAAGTTTGGCTACTCCCGCTATCGCTAGACCCCGAGCTACTACTACTAGACATTGTAAATAAACAAACTTCAGGGCTCGAACACTTACCTCTTAAATACCGACGCTCACGAAACTTTCTGTGTCCCCGAACCCGATCTTTTGAGAGTGAAAGTAAAAAGTGAAAAATGTGGCAGGTAAAAAGAGGGGTATTTATAGGGGGCCATAGGAAGGTAAAAAGTCGCCTGATCTGAGACGTTGGTTTGTGCCAAGTGTCGCCCATCCACGATAACTGCGCCCTCGCCTACCCCGTTTTGACGCATGGCGGCCCATCAGGCCCATCTCCCCTGCGCGGTCGAACTAGGGGTGCATGCATCTGAGCCCGCAGCTCTGGAGTACCTCCTAATCCGCGACATCGATGCACGGGGGCCTATGATGTAGCAAATACCCGACCCCGAGGTTATGGGCCTGGGCTTCAGTCCCGAGGTCTATTTTGTACCCGACCTCGGGTGCATCTTTTCCTGGCCCTTTCCTGAGCGTGAAGATCGAGGTCGGGGTCCATGTCGGGGTTGGCCCACGAACCTCTACCTCTTCCCGTTCGACCTTCACTAACTCCTCTCGCCCCAAACCATCCGTTCCAACCTACTGTCTCCCAATTCATCACAAACTCCTCTCCTAAGTCACACACTCCTACTAGGACTTAGATTATACACTCCTACTAGGACACGGATTATACACTTCTAATAGAACTCAAATTAACTACAGGAACATTAGTCCTTCTAGGACTCCACCACCATCCTCTATAAATACACCGCTCAGCTTCATTATTCAGGTACGTTTTTAATAGCATCCAGCATAAAGTTCTCTTGAGTAATTAACTGACTTAAGCATCGGAGGGGCAACGAGGACGTACCTCGACGCCTTTGTTTCAGGGATTGAAGACCACATCCAGCAGGAGCTTTCGCACTCGGTTCGGGTTGGCCCAGGTACGATTTTCGGTAGCATCAATACCAATTTCGCTCAATTTTATTTTTCTTCAATTTTTATCTTAAAGTAAGTCGTTTTTTTTTTTCAGTATTTTAAATTACAAATATACATTTTAAGCGATTTAAAATTTATTGGAAATCTTGAAATACGGCCATGATAAATATATGATCGATAAATTTTAAATATCAAAAATAATTTTACATTAATTGTGAAATGTAAAGACGTGATTGTTTATGTTTATTTTTCAATCTCAATCTCAATCTCAACCTCATTCCAATATCTTTTTTCGAACTTTATTTTTTCTACAATGTTTGATTCGATATTTCACGATATGAATATTCATTTGGATCGATTTAAATTTTTTTTTAAAAAACTGAAAATATGATAATAATAATAATAATAATAAATATATATTCGATTAAATTTAAATATACAAATTATCTTAAATTATTAAACGTAAAATTATAATTGTTACTTTTTCTTTTCTACCCACCCTCAATCCCTATACTCACACCAATTTCTATCAATTTCATTTTTCTTCAATTTTTACGGTTAAAAAGAGTAAATTTATGGTGTCAAAATGGATATTGAAGGAACTCAATGATTTTAAGAAGAATCCTCTCACATCATGCAGTACTGGTAGACAAACATCTTCTATAAAGTGAATTATTTTGATTTTTTTTTTGTATAATTGATTTAATGTACGATGTCATTAGAACATGTTGAAAAGATATTCGATGAAATTTATGAAGTTAGGTGATCGTTTGTCATTCTTTTTGCCTCTATTATGGAAGTTTTTGTTGGGTTGTGATTTTAATACTGATAGAGACACCTGATTTGTCCTAAATTTTACATTATTATTATTAATTAATTAGTCTTGACTATATACGTCTTGCCTAAGGTCTTTGTAAAGAAATTAAATATTGATGCAACTGATACATGTAATCGGACCCTTCACTTCCTTTTCGGGTTGCACCGACTGAAACTTCAAATTACCCTTGTAAGTTAAACAATAAAAAAGCATATCTGCATACTGCATTCAAGATTCTCTCTGCCTAAACCCAGGAAAATCGAGAGAACTAAAAGCGAGAAACTTGAAAAACATAAAAAAGAAAAAAAAAAAAAAATGGATGCAGAAACCCAACATAAAGTCGAGAAAACGGTGTTGGAAATTTTGAGCAACTCAAATATGGAAGAAACGACGGAGTACAAGATCCGGAAGTCCGCATCCGAGAAGCTGCAAATGAATCTGTCCGACCCGACTTGGAAGAAGTTCGTTAGACAGGTAGTGGAGTCGTACCTTCAAGAACAACAGGCTAAAGCAGAACAACAGGAGGAAAAGGAGGAGGAGGAAGAAGAAGAAGAGGAGGGAAATAATAAAAAAAAGAGGCGGAAAAGAGTACGATGATGAGGGTGGCTTGATTATTTGCCGAGTGAGTTTTATTATATATTAATTTTGAAACTAATTTTAATTCGGCGTTCGATTCTGTGTATATTATTGATTGATAAAGCTTGTTTGTTACACGAGAAATGCTACTTATTTACTAAGAATTTGTTGCACTTTTATGTGATTTTTATATATTTATTTATTTGTCGATGATTAATTCTGGTCATTTACTGACTTATATTGAGGTAGTTTAATCTTTGGGTTTGGGTTTCTCATTTCTGGGTTGTGATCAATTGTGCAGAGTTCACAGCTTTTATATGTAGACTATGAGGACAAAGAAAAATGAGTTTGAATATATTTTCCGTTTTTGAGTTCAGTTTTGAATCTTGATTGAATTCGGTGCAAACAAATAAAGGGGTGGGGTTACAATGAACGCATTGAATTTAAAGTTCCAGGTTTTGTTAGGGATTAAATTTGTTCAGTCTCTGGATTATGTTTTATTGGATTTTTAATCTAATTGACAAATTCACAACTTCGTTTATCTGCACGGAACTGAAGGCTTGCCATTTAAATTGGACATTCAGACTTCAATTTGAAAACACCACCTCAATGTTAATATGAATTGCTTAAAATATAAATCGAATTATATGATGCTTGATTGCAATAGGCATTAGCCTCCAAGTATTTTGGCAATTCTAAATTCAGAAGAATGGTATTTGATCCTTTTTCATTTTTTCATTTCCCTTTTCCTACAAATTCTTATTGACTGCCTATTGTTTTTCATTATGTTTTGGTATAGTTGTCTGATAAGAGAAGGGTGACAATATCTGATTTTAGAGGGAAAACTTTGATATCAATTAGGGAGTATTACAAGAGAGACAGTAAAGAACTTCCAACAGCAAAAGGTAATTGTTTCATATGGTTGCTTTCACTATAAGAAATTTCCGAATTACTTTGCATGTCACTATTGATGCTCTTTCTATCCCAAAGATTAAGGATTTTAATCTTTTTGTTTCCAAAATGCTCGACTTCTATCATAAATCAAAATGTTAATGTAGTTTTCTGGTGAATCCTTTATACTAAGCTTTATGGTAATGAGATATTGTGGCTTTACACGAATATGATTAGTTTTTTAAGAGCTTCACGAATTGTGTTAAGTGGGTTTATATCTATGAAAAGCCAAAACAATCTGGTTGTTTCTGGTAAGGAGTTCTGATATTGAGCCTAGACTGATGCTTTTCCCCTCCAATATTATAAATTCAATATGAGATATACTCACAACATCCTTGATATTGTAGCGTACCTTTGTTAGAGCCAACCCACAAAACAATCACACGGGTCCTCAGTCTGATCACAAGATCTGGATATCCGTGTAATTCACCGATCTTGTTTGCTGGTTTAGTACATAAATTGATTGGACCAATGATGTCATTATATAGTGCCTGTTTGGGTGCTTATGCTTTTTGTAAAAGAGCTTCATCATGAAGCTACATTGGGTTAGCTTCCTCTTAAAGTTCTTCTAACTAGACATAGCACTTCCTAAAATTATCTTAACAGGCCTAAAACAGTTTCTTAGTCTTAGCTTTTGGTTTTTCAAAAGTTTCTCTTTCTCAAGATTGGAGAGCATCATTAATGAGAACCTCTTTACCTCTTAATGATAATGAGATCCTTAACTACTTTGTTGGCTGAGTTTGATTCCTAAGCATCATGGTTTAGGCTCTTAATATTCACCTAATCTTATTTGAGTTTTTTCCCAATCTGATGGAGTGTCATCGAGCATACAAGGGCCTTGGTTATGCTACATCACTCCAGTTGTTAGTTGCTGCATACATATTTTTTCTTTTTCTTTTTGTTGTGCTTTAGTTGAAGCTTATTTCTTCCTATTATTGTGCAGGAATAAGCCTGACACCGGAGCAGTGGTCATCCTTCAAGAAGAATTTACCTGCAATAGAGAAGGCTATCAAGAAAATGGAATCTTGGTGAACTGAATATGGTATTATAGACATGTTTGTGAATCAATCCTTGGCTCTGTTTTGGGGGGTTTTGTATCTTCTTGCCCTTCATCTGGTTTTGTGCATCAACTTTATTATGTAATATGTTGCAATCATTATATATAAATGATCTTTCACGTTGCTCTCAATGGTATGCCTTACTGTATCATGCCTAAATCTTTGCTACTAATAGTTCTCTTAACATTTCTTTGGAGTCGGCTTTTTTCATTCTTTTAGTTTGTTGGAGAAATTGTTTTTATAACTTGATTTGACCAATTATTTGAGTGGATCCCGTCCCGGTAGTTGGAACATTTTTTTTGGCAAGGTGTGTTCTACTCTGCAAGTGATTAAAGTAGTATTACTTTTTTCAAAATTAATTTCGAGCGAATGAGAAATTAAGGTCAAAGATGTCACTTGAAGTTAAAATAAATTGTGAATAAAAATTGTTGGGACTTGGAAAAATGTCAATCTCGCTTGAAAAAATTAGAAGAATATAATTCACTTTATACAACTCAAGATACACTCGAGATTGTACCCTAAGTGATATCAATGGCCTTTGAATGGTGGAGGTAATTTACATGCTAGTAAGTTGGGATAAAGTCAACACGCAAGTGCCATTGTTCGATCAGCTTGGCACGGGCAAGGGTCATGGCCTAGGCTTGTTCATGTTGGTATATATTTTTTTGGTAATTGTATTATTTTTCACATTTTCAACTTTTATAAATTGACTCATATGTAGGATTTTATTAATTTCTTATTCCAGATTATCTCTTGCAAAATAATATGGGGGATTATTAAAAATGGCCTGTCAACTTTTAAATTTTTTGGTTTTCGTTAAAAAGTCAATTTTACCCTTAATGAAATAGGTATTATATTGCAAAATTAGTCCTCATACTTAGAATAGTTTTATTTTTTCTATTTCTATTCTTTTTCACTATATATTTCATCCGAATCTGATTTTTCTTCAAAAATTTCTTCATCAGTTTCTATTTCTTCAAAGTTGACTTCTTCACATTCATCTCTAATTTGTTCAAAATCGGTAATTAGTATTCTAACTTTCTTTTTTGGACATTCAGTGCTTATATGTCCTTCTTCATTACAATTCCAACATTTACATCGTTTTTTATCTAATGGTTTTTTATTATAAGATTTATATTTTCTTTTGAAATATTTCCTTTTTGGTTTAAAATATTTTCTTTTAAACTTTTTATATTTTTTATGTTTTATTTTTCTTTTTCCTTTCATATAGTCATAACATCCCCAATTTCCTGATATTTCAGTGTCTTGACAACAAACTCTATCTTGTACAAATCCAGATTGTCTATAAACCATTTGATTGTTACATATTAAACGTATTTCATCTTTTATAGTTCTTATTATAAGTCCTAAAGTATAGGCTTCTGCATTTCTTTCAATTTGTCTTTCTCTAATCTTATTTTGAAAGTAATTATTTCATGGTGGCGGTAATTTTCTAATAAAAACATCTTTATAATAATCTTTATCTACTCCATTTCCATACATTATATAATAATATTTACTATATTCACAACAATATTCATTAAAATAACACATATTACAAATTTGTAAATGTTCTATTCTATTCTTAGCATCTTCTATTTCTTCTGCTTTAATTTTAGTGCTTTCATTTACTCAATCTTCTCCTGCAAATTCTCTATAAATTCTTGTAGCAACTCTATTTATTCCTTCATTTATTGTAATTCCAAATCCCGCTTCAATACTATCTTTCTAAATTCCTTTTGTTGTATCTTCTAATCCCCCATACCAATTAGCTACATTTCCTTTGAAAGTTGCTAATAAATATTCAGTTTTATTTTTATTATCGGTATTACTTCGATTATAATTAAAGTGTGCTATCATATTAGTGCTTCATTCGTTAATAGCTTTTCTAACATCTAATTCGCAATCTAGATATAAATATGATCCTGTAATTTTCATTTGTCCTGATTCTCTTAATACTGGTTTAAATTGATCTCTATACATTTTATCTTTTCTAATTTTAAAATCAAGTTTAGTATTAACATATCTTCTAGGATCTATTTCAGCTTCATATCTAGCTGTACTAGATTGTTCAGCTTCTCCAAAATCTTCTTCTTTAATTCCTCGTGGTCCTCCTGATCTTCCAACCATATGATTTTTAATTATTTCTTCACAAATTTTTAAATTTTCTAAGTTGAATATTAGGTTTTCCATTTCTTCATTCATTATTCTTTAATAATTAATTTTTCTTTTTCTTTTTTCTTCTTTTTTGGTAAGATTTTCTTATTATTTTCTAAGATCAATTAATAATCTTTCTATATCATCTTTTAATCCTTCATCAAATTCTATTAGTTCTTCATACTTTTCTATTTTCTTTCTTACTTCTTTAAGTTCTTCAGTATAATCTGGTTTAAAAAGTTTTTCTTTATTTAGATTTTCTATTATCCTATTTAAAAGATTTTCTATTCTTATAAAATTATTTTGTAATTTTTCTTTTATCTCTTCATAACTTATTTCAACTCTAGTAATTTTTTCTTCAATTATTTTTATACCTTTTTCAATTAAATTAATTTTATCATTCATACTCATCCTCTAGATTTTTTACAAGGTGGTTTAATATTTTCAAATCCTAATTTGTCTAATAAAATATCTATTTTATAATTAATAATATCTAGTTTTTCTTCTAAAGTTGCAATTTTATTAATACTATTTTTCTGTGCAATTTTTGATATTTGATTTTGTATTTCTTCAAGTTTAGCTTCATCAAGTACTTCTAGATTATTAATTTGTTCTTTGATTTTATTAAATTGTTTAGACATATTTTTACTTAAAACTTCTAATCTTTCTTTAGCTATTTTATCTTTTGGATTTATGCTATTAATTACATCTATAGCTTCTATATCTTTAGTTTTTATTTGTCCTAATTGTTGCCATAAAAATGCATTAGTCCAATTGTTAATCATATTTAAAAATCCATCTGTATTTCCCCATGAACTTAAATGTTGAAACATAGTAGTATTCCATCCTCTATTTTGATAACTTCCTATTTGTAGTCTTATATTTTTGATTTCTTATTTATCAAATCTTATTTTTGTTTGTAAACTCATATTAATCAGGTAGGTTTAAAGGATTTATTACTATATTATTTATCATTTGTTCTATTTCTCTCCTTAACTGTTCTTCTCTTCTTAATTCTCTTGTAATTTCATTACCTATTAATTCTCTTTTAATTTTATTCCAATTAAAAATTTCTCTTCTATTACTTCTAGTTATTATTTGTTCTTCTAAAATTTTTATTTTATTATCACAAAATTTTTTAGTTATTCCAGACATATTTTATTTTTATTTAATAGTTTTGTATTCTAAATATTCTTTTAATTTAACAAGATCTAGTTTATTTTTTATTATAGGTATATAAAATTTTAATGTTAGATTAAATTTTAATCTCTTATATTCTTGGGGTAATTTGTTAGAGACAGGTTTTCTCATTTATAATTTTTTTATGTGATTCTGAATATTTTTAATTCTTTTATTCTTTATCATCAAAATTAAGATCAAAATCATATAATTCATCAACATTATTATAATTATCATATTGCTCTATATTTTCAAATGTTCTTTCACTATTTTCACTATCTAACCAGAAAAATATAATCATTTTTATTATTTCTTTAGGTAATATTTCTTTTAATCCAAAATAAGCAATTGTAAGACATTTTTGGTAATATCTAGAATCTCTTTTTATGAAATTTATTCCTCTAGTAAAACTATCATAAGTTTCTGGGATTTCTATTATGTAACTATAATCAATACTATTAGTGTATCTAAAAGGTACAATTCTATAATACAATTCGTAAGTTTCCATTATGAAAAGTTCTTCAAAGTATACAATCCTATAAAAATTATTATATAATAATTTTCAAACAAATCTTCAGACAATAAATATCTTCATAGCTTAAAATAAGGGTCATACCACGCTTCGCCAAATAGCAAGAATGTTATATGTTCCTGGTCACCTTCGTCACAAGAGTTGGCCAAAGTCCAGCATTACAGCAAAACGGACACATAGGCACTCAAAACTCTTAAACAGACTCACTGTGTAGAACAACACTCAAAGCGTAATAAAAGATTTATTTCAAACTTAAAGACTTTATTGATCTGATGATAGCTAGAAAGCTATTATACAAAGATTTTTACAAAGATTGATACTCCGAAGAGTGGTTTCTACTCTTTCAAGAAAGTGGTTACAGAGATCATTTGGAGAGAATATCTTTTTTTTTGTGGATTTTTTGGTCATACCTCTTCAAGTAAGAAGAGTCTTTATTTATAGATGGGCTTGCACTTCACCGAGAAGCTTCTAGCCAATCGAAATTTTACAATATAAAAGTAAAAGTACAATAATCTCTTCAAAGTGGTTGCAATAATCAAAGCTCTTGTCTGCTAGTGTCAGCAACTTTATTCCAGCTTTTAACAGCTGTCTCCTTTTTCTTTAATGATCACATGGTGCTGTCTGGTGATGTAACTTTCTTATCGTCCTTTATTTGTGGACGTGTCCCATCAGTCTGCAAGCTTCTTTTATGCACTCCTCACTCCCAAGGAATTGATCGTTCAAGATCTCACAAATCTTATCTTCTAAAATTTTTGATTCTTTGTCTCCTCTACATATAAGAATCCAATTATTACTCATTCCATATAACATGTATTTTTCTCCATAGAAAAATTGCATGGTTGAGCAAACTGATTTAATTCCAAGGGCTCGCCTGTAAATCATCCATTTTCTATTGATAGTAGGCATCTTTTTAAAAATCTGAATCTCCTTGAGTGGATTCTCATTATTTTTTCGAATAGTGACAAGATGATGTTCTCCATACCATTCTGGTTCTTTATACTCAGGACTGATAGTATAGAATCTCAATTCAACTGGTTGTTTATCACTGTATTTTTTGACACAGTTAACAAATTCTCTGTCAAATTGTTCAATTTCTTTTAGATCTGCTCCTGAGAAGAGTCAATCTAAGAATCCAAACGTTGCTAATTTTCGAACAATAATAGGATCAGCACCTTGAACTGCACTAATCCTTGGATAAATCGCCGTTGGAAGGGCTGTTAAGTAAAGAGAACTTCCTTCTCTGAAATTATATA